>VXBJ01002383.1:1437071-1467842 GCA_013400055.1 Nycticryphes semicollaris
TGTCCTTCCTGTGTTGAGGACTCCAGAGCTGGACACAGTATTCCAGGTGGGGTCTCACAACAGCAGAGTAGAGGAGCAAAAAAGGAGGGAGCACAAAACATCAGAAAAGCCTTATAAATGTACACCTCTGAAATATGTAATTTTCTTGGATTTGGTTTTGGTTGGTTTTTTTTCCTGTTGCTGACAAACATGGTTTGGTTCACAAAATATTTTGGTGTGGGATACCATGGGCTGGCCTGTCCCCAGGCATTCTGAAACAGAAACTGGCGTTCAATGTCAGACATGAAAAATACTAATTACCTTGAAACAAGATCAATGTCTCGTTGAACGTTGTCAAAGAGCAGAGTGTAATAATAGTATTGGCATTATCTGTTCTTTACTTCATTAGTCAGGCTCTTCTTTCTTTCCCTACCAATTTTGTACTTACTGTTTGAAATGTCTATGTTTATTTTTGAGTGGGGAGAACCAAGTAACAAATAGTGTGGAAAACGTTCTAGTTATTCAACAAATTGCTCTTAAAATGACATTTTATGTCTTTTAACTGCTTGGTATATTTTGAAGCTTTTCTTTTGGTTAAATTGGCCAGCAATAAATGATACAAGTAAGTCTTTTTGTATGCTGTACTGTGATTTATTATACAAGCTTTTTGATATACAGGCTGAGTCACTTCTGTGACTGAAAGTTTGTTCTTTTTGCCTATATTACCTGGTTTAATAAGAGGCATTCTCTCTTCTCTTAAACCTTTTCTTACTTCTCGTTGCTCCCGATGTAGGATGTATTGTTAAACAGGGGCATGTATGAGATAGTGGAAAATGAATTTTACTGGAGAAGGCAAGGTGCCTTTTGAAGTGTATCTTTAAGTCAAATTACTGTATTCCATCAACTGTACTGATTTGTTGGTCTTACTTGTTTTTAAATACAATACTTTTCTGGCTGTTTGCCCAATTTTGAAGATTAGAAGCCAAAGCAAACATGCACACATTTTATTTATCCAAACTTGGGCACCTTTTTGTTCCCATCATATTTTCTTCCAGGAAGCCATTAATAGCCTAATGTTAGCAAAGTTTCATTCTGAGGGCAAGGCCAGCAGCCCAACACCTGCCTTTAGTACATAAATGGAGTTACACACTGGGGATAAGAGGGGGAATTGGTTTTGTCACTTGCTCTACTTTCATGAAACCCCCTCCTGAAGCTTTACAATGAGGCAAGTCTGGAGCTGGATCCAGGTGACACCACGAAGGGAATGGAGAGAGGATGAGTTTATAATCTCTTCTCTGCCTCCTTGTTCTCCCCTTCTCTCCTGCCCCGCCATTTGTATATTGGCTACAATCTTGTCCTTAAAAATGACAAGAGATTAGACATGAACAGACACTCTTAGCAGAGCAAAATGGTAAAAACTAGTTTTCCGAAATGCAGGTTTACAAAAGAATAATTTGTGGAGCTGAAAGAACTATGGTGATTGGGATGAGAGATTAGACCCTTAAGTCTAAGTTTCTAATTCTTGTACAGCTACCCAAGAGGTATTACCTCTATTGTTTTTGACATTGTTCATTTGATCAAGTATGGGTATTTTTTTATGTACAGTGACCTAGACTTATTTCTTTTCTTGTCTTCAGTACCACTGATGAGAAAACCTGAAATAAATTCAGACTGCAACACTTCTGAAGCCAGAAAAACCAAGCTGTGATATAATGGATGGCAGTGGATGAGTTTTCCTGCTGATCCTTTTCCTCAAAGGGCACAGCAGCCTGACTGCACACTTACAGTTACAACAACAGGCTCTTAAAGACTGTAACAGAAACTCTTTTATAGGTAAGCCAGATCTTTTCCATCCAGCATATTCAGTCTTCTAAAATACATTGAATTTTTCTTCCATTATTATTTGTAATTACATTGGTGTCACCTGTCCTCTCTGCTGAAGAAAAAAAACGTATAATTTTTATAGCTGTGGTAACTTTGAGAGTAGTTTGTAATCACGTTCATTGATTGTTAAGCACTAATGAAGAAAACAAAATCTCCAATTTAGGAGATTTCTTATTAACTTAGTATTCAGCCTCCAATTCTTCTCAATAGAAGGATATAAAAAAAGCTTGATGAGTAATGGCTTGGTAAATACTCACTTTAAAAAGAATATGTAATCCTGTGCTTATGTGGTTTCTGAAGGAGATACTCTCTTCATTTGCAAGAGCTCCACCATAGCAGTACTACATCCCTAGAAAGCTTTTCAAGTGGCACTACACAGCAAAAACACACATTTGATACTGGGTACACACACCAGAGACCTTCTCTGACCTTACTAGGGAGAGTGAGAAGGTACATTTGGCATGAAGTAATGTTTTTACAAAAGTATTTCTAGCTTCTAAGAGAAACATCACTTTTATTTCCACTATTGATTTTCCACTGTCATCCTGAAACGCATCACTGTAAACCATAACAAGTGTGAGTTAAGTAAGAGCTCGGCAATATTTGACATCGCACAATGATGGCTGGCTGAAGGCAGCCAAAGATAAAAGCATCCAAAAAGAGGAAAAAACAAGTGAGTCATTCATTTTTCTACTGAATATCCGAGTCATGGGATTGTTTTATTTCCGGCCTCAAAATTAATGCAACTTTCATGACAGATCTTTAGTATTGCATAAAAGCCAGAGCAGCAATATAAGAGCTGTTCATTCCAGGTCCCGAAGGAGGTGGTTTCACTGTTGATTTACACTGCTCTAACTCCCAGCCAGCACAGAAAGGGGTGATCCCTCTCTCACCCCTTCGCTGCAGGCTTCCATCTCTTCATCTCTGTGTTTCCCCACCGGCACCTCTTCTCTGGGACCAGTTTTCAGTCTCTGGATCAGCGGGCTGGCCTGATCACTAAGCATGGAGAAGCTGGCACTGCTGAGAGAAGACTCAGAGATGTGTCCTTCAAGGGCTTACTTAGAGCAAACCCACCTCCGGTGCCCTGCCATTGTCCCCACAAGCCAGCTCAGGTGGCCTGTGTCTTCTGGAGGAGTCAAATCCACAAGCAGCCAGGTGAGCTCTCGGGGTGCCTCAGGCAGGAGGTAAAAGCCAGCAGAGGTGGACATTTTCTCTGCTTCTCTGTATCTAGCTTTCCCTAGACAACCTAATATGGGGTCCTGACTGTTGGAAACCAGTAGAAGTATTGTAACTGACTTCTAATATTAGGACCACAGTCATGATATTACACTGGTTTGTGTCAAGATGAGCTTCTGAAGAGAAATAGACATAGTAAAATTGTGTTTTGTAGTCCAGTTTAAGCAAATGTTGCTGTTTGGCCAAGAGGTTACCTAACTTTACCTTTACACTTCACCTCCTGGTTCACCTGTCTGCAGCTCAGTTATGATTCCCAGGACAGCTTGGTGTGGGAGACTGCTACATTAGTGTTTTGAAAGTTTCTGTCTTTAATTCTAGCATCTTCAGCTGGCACACACTAATGCTTCTCTCCTGAAAAATACATTTTTAAAGTGCAGCTGTCAACAATTCCATGAGATGCATGCTGCTGTTTCCTAGACAATATTCACTAGTTATGAAAAAACCCACATCAATGAGAAAGGAACAACAGAAGGCTAACTGCAGCCAATGGCAAAGTAGGAATTATTATGTTTGGCACATCACTGCTACTTCTTGTTAGGAGAGAAAAGCACTGAAGTCTCATTTTACCTGAACTTGAAAAATCCTTCCTATCTAACAGAGTTACCATACTGGTGACTGTCTCCAATCCTGTTTCCAATTACCACACTCCCACTGGCTAGTGGGCTAATAGTGTTAAAATACAATGTAAATTATTAAACTCCATGATAAAATTATCTTATTTTCACTGGATCCAGTAATATACTAACCAACAGGAAACTAGCCTTCTAGAAAAGGAAAAAGTTAAAAAAAAAACTACATCCCAAACACAACCCCAACCAGACAGAAAACCCAAGCCCCCAAAATTTCTTTCTCTTGAATTCACATAATGTGGTATATTCCTTCCAGGAAATTCTTTTCATTTTTTTATGGTGGAGGACAGGAAAGAAGGAAGTGACCTTGTCTAGTACATTTTTCCTCTTGTTTTCACAGAGCATGCAAAGAAAAAGGGGAAATAAACTGCAGAAAGGGATTACAGCAAGCTCCTACAGCATCAAGTACTGTGAGGAAATAAGGCATTTCACTTCTCTATGATTAACCAATGTTTTTCTTTCCTATATTAGAGGAGATGGCTGGAAGCGGGTGGAAAAAAAAATAATCCTGTTCACTCCCCACAACCAAAACTATCTTGCAGATACTCTGTTACCCTGGGGTGGGAAAGAGGATCTGCACCAACCTCTTACTTGTGATAGGTCTCTCTACAAGACCAGTGAGCTGCTTTCAGTAGCACACGCTGCTCCCAGAGGCCATGCTGTAGTTCTTAGGAGAGGCACAAGCATTTGTGTATGTAAATATATACATATTCCTAATACCTAGTAAATACAGAAGGAGTACTTATAAATTTCAAGAGAAGTATCAAATAGCATAGAAAGTTCTGCCATAGATGTCTGCAGGGATTCCATAGGAAGCAATAGGTAAAATTCCACACCAGCACATCCATCCTCAGCACAGATTACACTCTGTGTTTACTGAGGTGTTTGGGAATGATGACGAGACCAGAGAGTTACCTAAAGGATATGGTCTCAGATAAATCTATATAGCAGGACATGGCGTCTGCATTCCCAAGACAGGGAGCACGGCCAGCACTACCTTTCAGCCTTGCGTCACACAAAGTAATAGGCAAACTCCAAATTGTTATGCAGGAGTTTGTGTTTTGTCAAATTTAATCGGAAATTATTCTGGTCTGTTACACAACTCAAACAGGCTTCACATTGCTGGGATACCTGTGAAAGTTTCAGGCTCAACTTCAGTGATGCAAGGACTGCAGTAGTACATCCTAAGCATTTTAGGCTGGCTTGGAACTTCTTTCTTGAAAGGGAAGATTTTACACTATAGAACATTATAGCAAATTTTAGGAGCGAGGGCTGGATTGAACAAGCCATGCAGCTGCTGAAGGTCAAATGTAAGATCTCCTTTTTTCCTTTTCAGACGCTAGAGCTGTGAAAAGGATCCAGTAGAATCCAGTGCTGCATTTGGCACTTCAGACTGGGAATTCAAAATAACCATCCCTTGCTTTAGGGGGCTTCCCAGCACTAGCCTGGAGGAAAGGGCGAGGATGAAAAGGGCCTGGTTTTAAATCCCATCCCCTGTGACAGCTCAGACCCTCCTCAGCTCTGCAGGAAGGTGGTACTTCCCTTCCAGCATCTACAGCCTTTAACATTCTCCAGAAGTTTTTGCCTGTTCTCTTACTTTCAGAAAGAGAGTAAGCTGTGAACAACCCAAACCACGCTGTGGCCAAAGGAAGGGAACCCCTTCTCAGGGTACACTGGGTACATTGCTCCTATCTAGGACTCTCACCCCTTTCTGTCACCTCAATTTGACACATTTTTCACAAGTTTCAGGCATGTTTTCTGATGGCAACTGCATTGTCTTTAGTTGAGCTCTTGGTGTCCAGAAGTAGAAAACCAAAGCCCTTTCCATCCCTTTTCAGACAAAGTAGTTCCAGAAGAAGTTCTGCTCAAAGTGTTTACTTATCAAACTTATTTCCATCATGTGCCCACCACGTGCCTCCGTTTCCTCTTTCCTTCATCTGCACTACAGTGCTTTTGATTCCAGGTCGGGGCCCTGGCCTTGGATTTGGGGGATATTTAAATCATTAGTAAGTTAATGATTCAAGGTGGATCTTCACTTCCCCCTGAGGGAAGGGGTAATGGGACAGCAGCACTCTGAGGGTACCTGATGTCCTGAGGGGAGGGGTGGCTGAACAGCGGTGGCATGAGGGGACCTGGGTGCCCGGAGTCCCCTGAGGCAAGGGGTGGCTGAACAGCCGGTGGCATGAGGGGAACCCATGCACCAAGCCCCCTAAGGGAGGGGGAGGCCAGACAGCGGTGCCCCGAAGGGAACCTGCGTGCCCCGATCCACCTGAGGGAAGGGGTAATGGGGACAGCAGCGCCCCGAGGGGACCTGGTGCCCTGAGTCAATGGGTGGCTGAACCGCCGTGGCAATGGGGACCTGGGTGCCCTGAGGGAAGGGGCGACAGGACAGCAGCGCCCCGAGGGATGCAGGAAGGTGCCCGATGCGGGGCCGCGCTACTCACAGGGCGGCGCGGCTCCGCACCACTGCCCAGTCCTGTCATTATAACAATTAACACTTTAAAGACACCGCCTGCTCCCCCCCGGGAGCACCCCCCCTTCCCGCCCCGCGCTCCTCCCGCCGCCTTCCCCCTACCTTCAGCTCGGCCTTGCGGACCTGTCCCAGCGCCTGCAGCGCCCCGGGGGAGGCCGCCTGGAAGTTGAGGTAGTGCAGGGCCACCCGCGCCGCCCCCGCGGCCAGGCGGCTGCTGGGGTCCAACTGCCGCTTGACCCCCGGCGCCGCGGTCGCCGGCACCAGCAGCAGAGGGCTGAGGAAGAGGAGGAGGAAGGCGGCGGAGGGCAGCGCGGCGCGGAGCCCCCGCATGGTGCTGAGAAGCGGTGGGTGTCCGAGACGGCTCCGCACTGAAGGGGGCTCCCCCCAGTGCCGGTACTAATAGCGGAGGTGGGGGCGGTTCGCTACCCTCCCTCCGCCCCCTCTGCCTTTCCAACCGGTGTCGGTGCCAACGAGCTGCCGGGTAGACTCTGGATTCGCTTAACATTACTTTTAGGTCACAAGTGGACTTGCTGCCTCAGTCAGGAAGCGTCTCTTGGCGGTGAAAAAGACTGTAACGCTTTCCCCGTGAAGCATGCTGTATTTCTATTTTTATATTTTTTTAATGGCCTGCTCTTACCACCCGAAGGCAACGGGTCTTGATAACGCGCAGCCGGGAACCTGGTTTTATCCTTCTGCATGTGTATCGGGGTATACTCCCGGCCTAGGAGAATTAGCCAGCCTAAAGTTAAAGACTCCAACTGCTTCTCACGGAGAAGTCATAAAGTTGCCTTTATTACTGTGAGGCTTTTTCATAGGACTTGAAATTCGGTATTTTTGAGGCTTCCCTAAGCCCAGGAGAGAATTATTACAGAAAAGGCATGACAAAGTTCTTTATTACACAGTTTTTCTGTGCCACCCAACTAATTTAATTGCCCTGACTTTGTTGGTGATTATGATTTTCCTTCATGGAATATTTTCAATAAATAATAGTTAATATCATCACGTTCTCTTGCACGCTCTTTTCTTTCTTTCTGCTGGGGTAGCAGATGCAGATGTAATTCCTCCCTTTTCTCTTACCTTCCCAGAAAACCCTTGTTGTTTCTCTTTTGTCCTTTCTGCAGCTTGCTTTATTCCTTTCTGTTGCTTGTTAACAAATTCTTTGTTACAAATTCTGAAGTACCTCAAGAGAAATGGACCATGTTTGGGATGAAAATGTAAGAGGAAGGCAGCCCTATTGGGTCAGCCCAAGAGCACATCTAGCCCAGTGTCCTTTGGCAGTGCCTGTACTCCTGCCCCAGCCTAATGATTGCTGATGGTTCTAGACAGAATTACACACGTGTTCTTTGCCCATCTCTTTCTGTGCTGTTCTTTAGCTTCCCGTCTTCATCCCCAGAGAGTCTGTGCAACCTGTGTGGCAGTTTCCTCCAGGGCTTCTATTAGGAAAATAAAATAATTGATTCTCTGAATTGTACTGGAAGATGGTGAAGTTTCAGTAAATTCAGGCAATTTCTGTAAGTTCAGCATCCAAGAGAAAGTGTGCAGCTATGCAGTTTGGGGTTTTGTGCCCTCAGGCTTAATTGACAGCGTCAATAACTTATGCAGCAAATTAAGTTTCTTTTATCTAATTAAGGGGCCAAACTTCTCATCATGAGCTATATCCTATGTAGAAAAGTTAGCTGTAATTTGGCATCTCTCCCATCTGCTTTACTTAACATCATATCTGGAGTCACACAGCTGCTTATTGGAGGGTAATGGCATTTTTCTAATATATTTGGTGGGGAAGTGTTTATAAAATATTGCAGGGGGAGCAGGCTAATTTTTTTTCCTCATTGAAACTCTTGGCTCTGCTTGGGGCCAATATTTTCTCTTCAGCTGGAAGAAACCAAGATCCAGTCTCTTCTCATTCATCCTCCCTGCGATGACAGCACCAATGTTATTTTTAAAATGAAATAGGATGCGTGATTCTCCTTAGCTGACGCCAATTGTTTCCTGGTGCTACCACTTCGCTTCACGCGCTCCGTTACTCTCAGTAGGCCTCTGGAGGTCTAATGAGAGGCTGAGGATGTCAGGGGAGCAGAGGAGGCGCAGGCCACGGAAGGGCGAGCTGCGAGGTGAAGCTGGTGAGAAAAGCTTCGGTGCAGGGTGTGTAATGGAGGGTGGGGAGGGAGGAGGTGAGGACTGCGAGGGACCAGCTTCTCCCACTCACGGCATTAGTGCACTCGTGTGCTGCAGCTGGACCTGGTCAAGGAAAGAAGTGAAAAACCACCTTGCACAGAGGTTTCATGCTTGTCGTTTTGGTGCCTTTAGGTGGGAGTTCAGAGGTGTAAAGGGAGATAAGAGCCTAAAAGGAGGCAAGAGCCTAAAAAAAAGTAAGGGCTTAAAGAGAATTAAGAGCTGGTTCTTTGTCACTTGTACTGGAAAAGCCTGCAAACGTCTGATGCCTGAGCTGTGAGGCTTTGACCCCATCCATAACTTTCTAGGTGCTTCCTTTCCCCTCTTATGTTCTCCTCCTTTTCCTGCTTCCTTGGTCAGCACTGTTGTCAGTGAAATGGTTGTTTCCTTCCTCCCAAGTGCAACAAAAAGACTGTGAGTAACTGAGACCCAAGGGTCAGTACAACAAGGACAGGGAACCTGTATCACAAAGTGGGAACAAGAAGGAATTTCCATGGCAATTTCGGAAATTGCTGTAGAGATTATGTTGCTATAATTTGCTGTTGATCAAATGTGACTGAATTTATGAAGAAGCTTTTTGACTTGGGAAAACAAAGGTTCAAATGCTGAACAGGTTCAGGTCGGGGCTGGGAGGATGCACCTAAATATGTACAAACACAGGCATTTGCTGCTTCCACAACATTTAGAAAATATTTTTATTTTAAACCCTGATTTTATGTATCCCTTAAAAGCTGAAAGTGCATCTCCTGATGGCCAGGCCTCAAGCTAGGCTCTGCTCATTTGCTTCAGAGTTTGGTGACAGTAAAAATGAAGCTCCATGGCATGTAACATCTGAACAAAAGGAACCCAAGTGAGTGATCTAACTTGAAGTGACATCTATATTCTAGTTAGCTAGAATGTAGTGTGTGTAGGTTTTCATAGGATGGTTCGGGTTGGAAGAGATCTTAAAGATCCAACCCCCCTGCCCTGGGCAGGGACACCTCCCACCAGACCAGGTTGCTCAAAGCCCCATCCAGCCTGGCCTTGAACCCCTCCAGGGATGGGGCAGCCACAGCTTCTCTGGGCAATCTGTTTTGTTGTTCTAGGGTATCTTTTTACCTCTCATCCCAGTTAAGTTGGTCCAGATTCGAAGGGGACAGTGGTGGTGTAAGTTACATGTTAAGAATCTCTTACCCTTCCTTTCTCTGTTCTTCTTTAACAGACTGTACATTTTGGCAAATTTCCCAACATTAACATTGAGCAGTGGTTTGCATCACGCTTATGTCACATCTGACTTAGACCCTTTAGAAATGGAGATGAGGGTTGTGTCAGGCAGCTGGTCTAAAAAAGCATTCTGAGGTTTTCATTTCTTACCAACTTTTTTTCATACATCAAATGCTTGTTTAGAGGCCAGTTATTCTTAATTTGTTTCATATTTGAAGACTTTCTATATCCTTTGTAAGCATTTTACAACAGACCTCACTGGCTCATAATCACTAACAGATGAGGGTGATAGAGTACAATGAATTTGGACAAACTTCAGTTTATTTTGTTTTGCAGCTTTTCCAGTTCTGACTTCAGCATCTTGCTGTAGTTAAAAACAAGCTCTGTTACTTAATTTTAAGTGAATTGGTTATGGCTTTTTTTTCCCCTTGCCATCAATAATTATGGTTAGATTTTATTCCCAACGCTTAATCACAAGAGCTTATTTTCTGTGTAATTAGTCTCCAAATTTTTTGCTGGATATCGAGCTTTGAATGGGTGATCTAATGCATGGCTGGGCTGAGCTTGCCTACGGTTAAGCATAGGTGTAAAAATAGGTATATTGTTTTTAGTGTGGCTGGTTTTTTTCAGGAAAATTGGGTTTTGAAGACTTCTCACTGTTTTTAAATATTTCTGTTTGTGGATAAGATGTTTTTTTTTAAAACACAAATCAGTTCAGTGTCAGCAGAGGCAGATATCCTTCTTGCACACCCAGTGCCAGAATTTTTCCAATGTGTTTTAGATATGTGACTCAACACGGAGTGAGTTTCTGGCGGGTGTTAGCACTCAAAATGTATGATATCTTGCATTTTTTACAAAAGGGCAGGCAATGTTAAAGCTAAAATGAAGTCTCTCATGTCTTGAGTAAGTGTACAATAGGCAAGTATCTTACATGTCGATTGGCCTATGGGGAAGTTTGCTGTGTAGATGTAATAGTTCCATAGGGAGCTAATGGAAAAATAAGAAGAGAGAAAGCAGTTGAAGCCAATAAATACTCTGTGACATGAATAAACACTGTGACATGAATTGCCTTCAAGGCCTTTGACTTGATCTCCTGTTAAACTTATGGGATTTTTTTTGACCAGAATTGCTGAAGCCAGGAAATTAAGAAAAGTGAAAAGGACTTGAAAGCATCACTTAAATGCAAGTTATTGAGGTCAGTACAAGAGTAACACTTGACATGTTAAGAGGCTGCTACATCCATGTCTGTCAAGAAGGTCTAGTAACTGATTCTGGCCCAAAACCTGCAAATAGATTGATTCTATCTGTTTCCATTATTTTCTATATTTATATATTGCTTTTAAAATGCATGCAAGATCCTAGAAAGTGACATAGTCATGAGTAAGCTTCAGAGCTCTTGTTTTAACTGCTCCTGTGCTGTTGACAAACTTTTCCAGTGAACTCTCCATCAAGTCTTCTGGTCGGGTTGCTCGGAGGCTCCTCCAGTTCAGAAGCAATGTTTGATGGTATAATTCATCTTCTATCTCACATTCTGCTCTCTTTCCCCAAGGTGTTTGAAGCCAAGTGCCATTTCTTTCAATCCACTGCAGCTTTACTGTATCAAATCAATACCTTACACGGTGTCACACATCTAAGTGCAGAAAAAAACTTTGAGAGCCCAGAGAACCAGAGAAGCACAGACATTCGCAAGCATGTGACCGTTTCTAGGATCCTTTCATGGTGCTTTCCCAAATGCGAACAGTGTTTGGTGTATAAATGTGCTAACATCAATTCTAGCGGCACAAAGCACAGGCAATTTGGATCCTCCCTCTTTTATGGTGGTATTGTATGTGGCTGGGGAATTCAGGGTGAAACTGGGCACCACTGGGCCGCGTCTTCAGCCATTTCAAGTGACTACACACCACTGACTCTTGGGGGTTTTCTTGAGGCTGTATTTCATAACAGAACAACATTTACCTCGGGGAGTAGTCAGAAAGCTAAGATTTACCACTATTTTTAGTTTCTTAACCTTTATCAGGTGTACAAGGCTGATGCCACATGTGTTGTGGTGCCAGCACTTCTGGAGTCTGTCTGGCAGAAAAGCAAGTGGCTCAGCGTGTTGGAATGAAAGGTCTGGAGGGTGTTCCTTGGGATAGACTTTGCTTGAGGGTTGCTGGGCTTGAGAAATGAGACCGGCTCATAGCAGATGACTAAGTTTAAGAAATAAATAATGGAATCAGAAATGGTATTTTGCTAGAAAATTGGAATATATATGAAATGACCTAAACCCAAGCAAAGTGAAAGGCCATATATTATCACAAGGGGGAGTAAATCATTGCAGATTATTATCACTCTTTTCTAATATTAAAAGGAAACACAGAATATTTTGATGATGTATTTGGATAATTTTCTTTTGCTTATGCAACAGGTATGGAACAGAGAAATCTGTTTATAGACTGGCCCCAGCAAACAAATGCCTTTTGTGCTCAGTAAGACATAATCATACAGAGCCAAGAATAAACACAAGCAATAAATACTGCCTATTAACTGCCTATTAACTGGCATTACAACTGAAATCACAATTCTGCCTTGTAAAACTGTAACAAATTGATCTTGGACAACACATGCTAAGGCCTGTCTAAAAATAAACAACGATTACATCAGCCATTTAAAGATGAAACTCTGATGGTAATCCACACCTCTTTGTGTATTTTGTACCGCTGATGGCTGTCACAGAGGAACTCAGTGGTAAGGCTGGGCAGAGCTGTGACGTTTGGCTGGAGTCGTTCCTGCCTTTGTACAGCTCTCACAGCCGTACTGCCTCTCTGGAGATGTTTGGACACTGCTCCAGATCTCCAAAAGATGGGTCTAAAGTGAAGCCCCTAAAGCGCTGTTTCTACTAAACAACTCCCAACAGATCCAGATGGATTGTAAGTCACGACCCCTCATGTCACACACAAAAAATTTTAACTTGTTTGAGGCTAACATTTACTCATCGCTGATAGCAGTAAAAATCCCCTTGAAACACTGGCACTTTTTTGACACTGGTTTTATAAAGATCCAATGTATGTCAGTGTTAAATAACTGTTGCAACAGAACAATAGTTTCTGAAGTGTTCAGTTGCACAATGTTTAAACAAGGTATTAAATATTTGCACAATAAGGGAATGACGCCTCAGTTTGTGTTTTAAATAAGGTGGGGGACAAATGAGTGAATTCTTACGCTAAATTCCACAACATGGAATCACCAACTGTCTTTCTTGCAAGGTGACGTGTTTGAAATGATCCAGCAGAAGTCACAATTGAGAGGAGACTCCTTTCCCTTGTCTTGCTCCCTACATCCTCTGATTTGTCCCCTCCTTTGTGACCGCTGTTCCCTTTGTCCATTGCAGTGAGTGTTTCCAGGGGTCTTCTCTCCCCAAGGAGCCACGGATGCTGACCTGTAAGGTCCCCGGCTCCTATAATCAAAAGCCAAAACACAGGCAGAAGCAGAGCTGGGGACAATGCTACGCTGTCACTCCGGAGTAGATTGTTCTGGGCAGACAGTCCTACAAGGTGATCCAGACTTACTTGTTTTTTAATAATTTCTGACATCTCTTAGACAAAAGACGAAACATACAAAAATTTCTTAGCTAGGGATGTTGTTTAGGCTGAAAAATAAGTAGAATTTATTGTTAATTCTCTGGTAAGAATTAAGCAAGAGAAGAACTCTTGTAGCAGGGAGACTTTTCAGAGATTAATTGATTTATATGTGGTATTTTGTCTTCACATAAAGAATTTTGTGCTTACTTTTTTTCATCAAAATTAAATACTGTAAACTGTATTTATGTTAGGAGATATATTACCCAATTTTCAGCTTACATTTATGAAATGGTGTAGTGACAATTTGCAGGTTGCTAATTTTACTCTTCTGCAGGGTTTCCTGTAACACCAGATGATACAGTCCTGGAGCAGATTGGCCACTTTGATAGCAATAAAGGCAGGTTGCTCTTCAGGAGCTTCTGAAAGCATCTCACAGAACAAAGCAAAACTAGTATTATGGTTTTATTTTTCATTGGTAGGTTCATATTTGGTTATTGTAGATACTACTTATGTGGCTTAAAAATAAACTGGAACTATATTTTTACACTGAGCATTAGATGAATATGGAATAAAGTCATTAGGGCAATTGTCTCCAGTTCTTTAATTTACACATATATTATCTTCTTTATGTACTAATGAATGACTTGTTTTCTCAGCATGTCTCTCCTTGGCCAGTGCAGTTTTCTTAACACTGCTCCATCTCCTCATAATCTAATTTTCTTGGTTCTGATGAAGAAAGAATCATAGAATGGTTAGAGTTGGAATGGTCATTGAGCTCCAACCCCCTGCCATGGGCAGGGACACCCCCAGGTTGCTCCAAGTCCCATCCAGCCTGGTCTTGAATACCTCCAGGGATGGAGCAGCCACAGCTTCTCTGGGCAACCTGGGACATTGTCTCACCTCCCTCAAAGTAAAGGATTTTGTTCTAGTATCTAATCTAAATCTCCTCTCTTTCAGTTTGAAAACATTCTCCCTCATTCTATCGCTACAGTCTCTGATAAAGAGTCCTTCCCCATCTCTCCTGTAGGTCCTTCAGATACTGGAAGGCTGTTACAAGGTCTCCTTGGAGCCTTCTCTTCTCCAGGCTGAACAACCCCAACTCTCTCAGCCTGTCCTCAGAGCAGAGGTGCTCCAGCCCTTGGATCATTTTCGAATAATTCCTTCTTTGTCCTCTTCTGCATCACCATATGTTCCCAGAACTTCTGAGAAAATGATTTGGTTTCTTTATTTTTTTTTCATTAGTCATACTGTTTTGACAAATATGTACTTCTTTCCTTATGGAACTGTATAAGAATGATTGTGTTTATTTCTCCACATTGCAGAGTTGGGCTTAGTCAGCAGGATGATGGTGGAGTCAGAATGAAAATCTCTCTGTTAGAGTTAAAGATTAAAGAAAATAGGGAGAAAGCACATCTCTTATGAAGTGTGGCCGATGTGGTACTTTTCATGAGCATTCTAGTCCCTGAAATGCTGTTTACACTGGAAAAAATCTGAGTGTCAACCAAAAGCTACGATCTCAGCCGTGGCTTTGATCCTGTACTAAGGCTAAAAGACTTTCAGCCGTTCAAAGCTTGAGGAAAAAGCGGTTTGTGAAGAACAGTGGAGGAGCACTAAACTGTAATTTTCAGTGACCTTCATTCCAGTTGGAGAGACTACAAGGAGAAAGATCTTCAGGTTTCCTTGCTGTTAAATTTAAAGTGAGTTTGTGTAATCTGGTGAACCACCACTGCCAGGAGCTGAATACTGCACAACGGCATCACACCAGGGCAGGGATCGAGCTGAACACTCGTGCGGTCACCTCCCGCTACAGGCTGTTGTAAAAATGGGCTTTACCCCTTTTGTCAAAAATGCTGAAATAGGCATTGATGTTTAGCATTTTTCCTCTAAAGAGCTCTTAGTTAATAGCTTCTATGAGAAATAGGGCAAAGGAAAATGGGAAATATTTAATGTCATGTATAGTCTAAACAGTAGTTCTGGTCAGGGAAAATAAGCATTTGGTATATTCAAATGTTTGATATATTTTATGAGTTTTTTTTAGGAAATCTACACCCTGGCTTCTAATTTTACACATCAGCAGATTGGTAGGTCAAGATGTAAGAATTTTTGGATTGTTACTGATATTTTACTAATGGGCAGTGTGATATTTAATGAGTTTCCCTGGAAATAATTGGCATATTAGTATAGATCAGGAGATGTTTATGTCCAGCTCCAGCACAAACCACGAACTTGTTTTTGGGGTGGATTTTTGGCATATCTACATCTAGACATAATGGCATTGAAGAGTCACTGGGTTTCTCCTGCCATTTTTGGAAAGTGTTACTTTTCACCTGGTCACCAGCCTTTCTAGCCCTGTGTTTGTTACCACTAGCAAAGTGCATCTAACCCATTAGCTAAGCTCCTCCTGACAGGGAATACAGTGTGATCTGGGAAATTATCCTGCTGTTTCGCTAAATCAAAGTGAAACGTCAGGGATTTGGGTTTGCTACCCTCCCAAGTCTTTAAGAAAATGCAATATGTGGCAGAAACCAGATTAATATTTTGTATTTTACAGATGCAAATTTGACATTTTCTGTTGGAAGATCTCTGGTTCTCCTGCTGACACGAATACATTAGCAATGAAAGCTTGGGATAGGGCAAGTTTTGATCCGAAGTTGTACCTGATGCATCCAACAAAACTCCATGCTGTTTTCCTTTTATGGGTGAGTTGCTTTTTAACGTCAGACTGTCTGTACTGACTCAGTGTTAGCAGGAAATGTGCGGTTTGGGCTACAACGTAAGACTGTGTTCAGGATGGTTGTGCTCATTTTTTCAAAAGAAAAAAATGCATTCACAACTGTGGAATTTTATTCTTCCTGATATCATTGTTATTAGGTGTTATTCAAATGTGCTAAACTATTTGTATCAACATCTCAGATGAAATGATTTGCTGCCAGTTTAAAAGCCTGATGTTATAACCTTCTTCTAGGTAGGACTGGGCTTCAGATCTGGAATACATTCACTAGCAAAACACATTGCCACAGGTATAGGAAGCAAAAATATGTATAGAAAGAGACAGAGGTGTAACACGCGCCATTGAAGTACTGCTGTGGATACTGTGTTTAAGATTTCCATCCTGAATCCCTGATTGCATCCACCCTTTCCTTTTGAAGGAATTTTTAATTGAGGGTAGTATTCCATTCTTGATCTAGTCCAAACAAATCTAGAAGATTTGAGGGAAATTATTGTGTACAGGAAAAAGAGGGAGAACTTTTACTTTTTTATCTGTAAGACATAATGACTGCAAAGTTTTCCATGCAGATAGTTCAAACCCGTACTGACATTTTGTTTTGATTTTTTTTTAAATAGTCCTGGCCGACCTTGCTTCCAAAGGTGAATGTGAAAAACAATAGCAGGGCAGCGAATGCCGAGTGCATTTAAAGCACAATAATGGGAAATGCTGATGACCTCTCATTGCCACCAAGTCCTTTTCCTTCTCCTGGCAAAACCTATGGCTTGTCCCCACCATTGCGCTACTGGCCTCTGGTTCTGTGAGCCTCTTCCATAAGGTAATTGTTATCAAGATTAAAAACATATATCTTCTAGTGGTGACATTTTAAGGGTATGATAAATCTCATCACAACAGGTCTAAGATAAACTTACTAAAATTATGCATAATTTGCTGCTTGTGATAGAAACAGGCTAATTTTTAATAGTGGATTTCTCACAGTTTAATTTCTAATGAATGCTTGGTTAAGTACCATTAGCACTCTCTTTGAATAAAAACATTGCTTATTGTATACTTGGATTTTTCCTCTTCACATTTTTGGGAAGAAGATTAGGCTCAAGAAATCTGTTATATATTGGCTTCTATACAACACTAGTTGAATTTCAATTTTGATAACTGGACTTTTATACTGACCTGAGTTAAAGTCCTTTCCAAAGTAACTTCATGTAGCAGTCATGATTTAAATTGAGAAGTTGAATACAATTTCCTTTATTGCTCTGGTTGCTGTATATTCTGCTATGCCACGGACTAGAGGCTTATTTCAGAAGGTTGCACGTATATTCTGAACTGTTATAACTTTACCACAATGCACAAACTGCAGACCAGGATGGAGAAAAATAAAGTACTGTCATAGTAGTTGAGGATTTTCAGCCGTCTGTGCTTGGCCCTGTGCAATTGCATGTTTGCACAGAGAAAGCCCAGGCAAAAACATCTTCATGGGCAGAGAGGAGAAGGCAGGGGATTTCATAAAGCACTGGGTGAGAGCAATGTCGTTTTAGCTAGTAATACATCACTGCAGACAGCAAAAGGTGGGAGGATGGTACTTCTAACTCAGGCTTCCTCATGGGCATAAATGCAATCCCCATTTAGTACTCTGAACATTTGTCAGTACAGAAACCTACAGATTTAACCTCGAATTACTCGTGCACAGCTTTCATTCGGCTTTCTAGGTGGAGCCCAATGTATTTATGTGGTTTTGTAGTAGTAAACTGGTGGAGTGTGACCTTGTTAAAAAAGTCTCGGTTGTGCAAGTGCCTCACTGTGAACAGTGGCACGGCTTGGGGGCCTGGTTGTAGTGACAGAGCGAGGTCTTAAATCTGCACGTGTTTTACTGTAACTGAGGAATTAGGAATAAAAAGGCACAGAGAAACTCGCTACATACCAAGGTAGAAGGAAATGCCTCTAGCTGGTTTTCTCAAGCGATGTTACGAACTAGGCACCCTTACTAACTTCTGGAGTAGACAGAAAATGTTTTTCTGTATGCAACCTTGCAGTTATGAAGAGAACAAAAATCAACTGGAAAAGGTCACTTTATGCTGAGATTATACAGATGTTATGATTTAGGTATTTAATAAATTATTTTTTCCCTAGCTTTGTGGATTCTAATAAGCAGTTTTGCATACTTGCAGCGAATGCAGGATTTTAGAAGAAGCAGAGTAAATTTGACTTAGGCATAAAAAACTGTTTCTTAACAAAACACTTCAAATGCAGGGCGGTTAATATTAATATTTCACTTCTGAAGGCAGCCTATTGATTGAAACAGGAAATACCTGGCAACTCCAGTGAGAGTCACACGCACTCACTCTTAAGTTAAAATGATTTTTGGCAGGAATGGTCTAGTTGCAGTTGCTCATGGTAAATGAGATAGAAAATATTTTCTTATACAAATAATGAAGGTACCTGAAAATAGATGACTGTATCATGACGTAACATCACTGAAATTAAAGAAAATTTTAAATGAGCTAGAGAAGGTAACAGAAATCTGCAGTTAAATTAAGATTATATGAGATGGTGGAAGATCAACACCAAAAATCACAGCCAGTTGGATGGGAATGGACCTGGGGAAGTCCTGTAGCCCATCTCTCGCTTATTGGCTCTCCTGAGAATAAAGTTTTTTGTTTGTCCCAGGAAAAAACAGGGTTTTGTTAGGGTAAAAATTACAAAAAGTTCAAGTTAGGATCCTGATCTTGGCCTACCATTTGTGTGACTCCGGTGTGGGCTGCATATGTGTGTTTGGGCATGTTTGTAGACATATATACGTACGTATTGGATACTACAGATATTAATTGTCAAGTCTGTAGGTAGCTATAACTGTCTATATTCTTTGTTAGACACTGTATATTCATATGCACCAATTATAATTCCTCTCTGTTTGGTTCATGAGGTTTCTGCCATGAGGACTTTGGGTGACAATCTTTTGTCACACAGTGTTTGTTCTTTTCTGAAAGCTCGCCTTCAATCGTGGGGTCATTAGAGAGCTTCACAAGAGAACAAAATGTGAAAGCAAAGGTACAATCTAATTTATGGAGATATTTATAATCCATCCTGAATATTAGCACATAATGCTTTCCACTAGTTATGTGAAGTGTTAGGAAAATGATTTTTTCCCCCCTTTCAGTTATTTTTGGTGTGTTTCCATCTGCCAGCAAAGTAAAGAGGGAGCAGGAGCTTAGGACAGTCTTGTTCAGGATAGTCTTGCTGACACTGTCAGCAATTTAGGTTTCCCTGATTGATTTAACTAAATAAAACCACAGAATTGAAAAAAACATGTTGGATTTTTTTTTTTGCATTTTTCTAAAGTAGGCTGCAGTAGACTTTGCTCAGGCTAAACCAAAACCAACCTGTTCGTGAAGCCAGTCTGTGCACAGGGTCTGAAGCAGCTTTGCAGTTGTTGATCAGAAAAGGAATTGCAGACAGTTAGCTCCTTGGTTTTACCCCTGTTTTTTCTTGCTTATCCCTGCGCTGAGAGGCGCTGAGAACAACGAGCAGCCCCTTATTTGGGAATGCAGGAGCATCCCACAAGCCCCAGGAGTGAGTTGCTGTTTGGGAGCTGGACTTTTGATGAACCTTTGTTGGACTTTATGGCTTATCCTAAGACGACAGCATCAACATTAAACTGCCACTTCGGGGCCAACATTTAGTGCTAACTCAGAGAAACTGCAGAATTGCTAGGGGCAGATGTTAATAGTAAGCATACAAAATAAATCTTGAAGAAGGAGCATATCCCAGTTTAACAATGCCTGGTTGCTAAATCTATTTGCTGAGTACCCAGTGCACGCATAAATGAGAAAAGCATTGCAACAGCACAAAGATAGTCTTACAAATTCAACACATTGTGCTGCGTCAGCAAGACCATTTACTGCCAGATGCAGTTTCTTTTCTTACAGCCCCCTCTGCCCAAACTGTGACTAAGCCAGTCACTGTGTACATCAAGATCGGGGTGGTACAGTTGTAGGCACAAACACGGTCAGCAAAGGGTCCCCCTCAGCCCTCAGGGAGCCAATTATGACATTTGGAACTCATTTATTTTTCTGACTTCCTTGAAGACCGGTGTTGTGAGCAGTGATTCATCCACCAATTCTTACCAGTCCCGTGGGACCTGTGAAAGAGTTGTTTAAAATAACTGTATTTTTTTTTTCCATTTCCTGGAAGCACTCAGTGTTTGGGGCAGGTTGCTGGACACCTTCCATGGCTGCGCCATTATCTCCTGGGTGTAATGTCCGTGACATATCTCCCTGAAAATCTCAGCCCTTCAGTTTCATAACTGAAGGGAAATTAGTTTTCCTGTGAGGGACACAGGGTGTGAGGCTGGCTGTGGGAAATATTCTCAGGGAACCAAGGCTTGGAATGTGCTGAAAGTGGCATAGCTCTTTCAGGTGCTGGTATAAGAATCTTACAAAAAAACTTTGGTCTTGCTTGTTGAGCAGAAAATAGAGTAAAATGGGAGCCAGGGCTAGGAGAAACCAGACTGGAAGCTGGAATGATGTTGGGACAGATAGGGATGGAGGCAGGAGGGTCCTTTATGGAAGATCCCTATACACTTGAGTGAAAGCTTATATGGAAGTGTTTTGTTTTGCTGTTATTTAGTTTCATGGAGAAGCAAATTCTAAAGCTGAGTTTTCTGCTAAAGCCTCTTTTCAGACTTACTCTTGCAGGGTTCCTAGCTTTGCTTTCTTTTTCTGTGGAGCAAAACAATTTTCAGCAGCAGGTAATTAATGCTCGCTTCACCTGTGTCCAGGCTGTACACAAGTGCTGTGTGTCACACACATCTTCTCTAAAGCTTTGCTGCTGCCCAGAGATCAGTGCTCCATCCTACACCTTACCCTGGGGATTTTTGATGCTGCAGCTCCGCCTGGGCTGATGTGCTTCCTAGTAATTACCAAATTACCAATCTAGTCGTGGTAATAACCACCAATGTCATTTTACTTTGGACCAGTTCTTCATGAGGCTTACAGCTGATAGAGATCTCAGGATGCTAGAAATGTTTTTCACTTTTTCAGTCAAAATATTTTGGCATGTGTAATATTTTTAATGAAGGATCTGTTGGAGCATACTATATAACAAGAAGAATTTGTTCAATGCTCAGCAAGAGAAGCAGAGCTGGGCATAGTAACAGGCAGCCTTTAAAGGAAGAGGGAACTTGAAAACATAGATCCTAGGCAGAAATTTATACAAAGATGAAGAATTATTATTAGTTTGCAGTATGACTTTGGTACATGTGAACTGACTGGAAAATGAGATTTTTGACTCCTAAGCAGTGCAGATTTTGAACACCTGACTATCAAAACTATGGTTTGGCTCAGTACCAACAGTTGTGACGTGTTCATTAAATCATGTAAATCTAGACAGTAGAACATCTGAGTCATATTCAAACATACAGGTCTAGATTCTCAGTCACACTGAGGTGCTTTTCAGGATCCAGGACTAAGTTGCTGGAGAAAAATGTAATCTTTGGCTGCAAGAGAAGAAGGAAGCACGGATGCTTTGTGCTTGCTGGTGCCACTGCTCCTCCATAGCATTTCCCAGAGCAGGGTTTAGATGCGAGTGCCTTGATCCACCTCTCTCACCTCCAATGAATCTATTGACTCTCTCATTCCCTGGAATAATCAGCTTTTAAGAAGTTATAAAAGCACTAATTGTTTGTTTCTTCTCTTTTTGTAGTGATATAAACAGTTCCATGGAGCACAGAAAAGCTGTCCAAAACAACACAGTCGTTCTTGGAAAGACTCCAAGGGATGCATTCCTCAGAAATTCAGCAGCGGGTTATATGTAAATTGGATAGCGGGGCATTTAATTGGAGATCTCGGGGTCTCAGTCTGCCACAAAGCACTTACTGTTTAGAGTGTAACTATAAACTGGAAGAAGTGTGATTTTATGCAGTTTGTCAAGGGAAGCAATCACTCTGGATCTTGTGCCAGGCCCAGGATGGGATGTTGTTACTTGGCGTCATTCTCAAAAGCAGAGTTTTTATCTGTTCTCTTTCCTGAGTTCAGTTTTCTCTCTCCATTTTACATTCTCTATAATTTGACAAAGAAGGATGCTTGGCATTTGTTATTAGATGTCAGATATTTGAAGAAAAAAAAAAAAAGTGTCACAGCAGTTCAGTGCCTTGTATTTAATTTAAGTGCTTTGTGGTTGTGGATCTCACTGGAGATATGCCACATGAACTGACTGCTCAAGTTTCCAGAAAAATTTTTGCATTTGCTTTCCAGATAAGAGAAAAGAAGGAAACTTTGTACTTTTTTTTCTGCTTCAATTTCTTCTTAACTAAGACTTCACCTAACGGTTACCATGCGGACCCTGGGCTAGACCTGTATGAGGGTAGCACTGGATGTGCAAGGGAACTCAGAACCAGGAGCTCACATTCCCCCAAGCTCTGTGGAGGGTGCAGAGCCTCTGGGCAGGGCAGGAGAGGAAGCTGAAGCTGGTTTTCTTTTTCATGGGGCTGCAGGTGAAACCAGTACAAGCCTTTTCCAAGCCACCCCTCCTATGCTGATGCAGAATATTGGGGATGTGCAAGGGACAAAGAGGAGTGCTCAGAAGTTTCCTGCACAGGCAACTGCATGGTGTGAGCTCTTCGCTGAAGCTTAGCTTTCTCTTCAGGCTTGTGCTCTCTTTAAAAACAGCAAACAACTTGTTATAGCTTGGGAGGGTATCTGCACGTCTGAACAGCATGTAATCAAAACTGAGTCCACAGGAGATGGCCAAAGCCAGTTCAGCGTAGTGTGATTTGCCTTACTCATCCATATGAGATCGTGGGTTATACATCCAGTTAGAGTAATTTAAATATCAATGTTATTGGGAATTTAATTCCTGATGGAAGCAGGGAGAGGTAAGGTCACAGCCTTCCCATGTCACTAGGATAGATTTCTGGTTGTGGCACCCTACTGCTGGTGTTAAGAAATGGATGTAGTTTAGGATTTGCCTCAATGGAAGAAGTTAATACATATATAAAAGTTGTAAGAGGCTATACAAGCATAGCATAATTTCTAATAAGAACCATTGCAGAACTTTTGATTCATCCATTTCCTTATGCTCCAACAAGTTTATTTTCAAAGAAGTCTTTATTCTTTTTCTCCTTTCTAAAAGGAGTGACCCAGAGCCCAGGAACAGCTGTGCTTTGCTGTTCAGGTTGCAAACAGGTGACATGCACAAATACAATTTTTCCCATCTGCATGAGCCAAGGAAGGATACCTCGCTTGGCAGCGGAGTGAGGAGCGTGTGCCTGCTCTGCTCAGCCCTGACCCTAGATGGAGCCTGGGCAGTTCTCTGGCTCTGGGTGCCATGCGGGAGGCAGGGAGAGCTGGTATACAGGGTCCTTGAGGCTACAGCGTTTGCTTCTCCAAGCACTCATACATATGAACTCATGTCTCCAGTGTGCAACAAGAGTATTTAAAAGGCTTCAGACAGAAATATATGAGGTATACACATTTTACATACCATCTATGGACATACACAGAACAATATATGCTATATATACAAAGCATACTGTATATACAATGAAAAGATGCGTGTAGGCCATTAAATCATCCTCTCCACCATCCATCCCTACGTTGTAGAAAGAAGGTGAGTCCTGCAGAAGAAGCAAGGTGTCTTAAAATAAGGTAGAATTTTCCACTCTAACAAAGCCAGAATGACCCTTCATTGAAACTCTGGCCTAGGGATAACGTTAGCTTTAACATGTAATTACTCAGTATTGATTACCTCATTGTACAGCAGTCATGATATGTCTATAGTGCCAGGAAATGTTAGTGCAATATTTCAGTTAGTCACACATATAACTTGTATTTACTCACTTGTCATTTATGTAGAAGAACCTGAGCCTACTTGAATTTTTTTTTCTAATGCAATGAATAATATTTATGAAGTTGTTTGTACTTCAAAACCACAAGGTGGTGAACTCCAAGATATAAAAATGCAAAGACTTGTAATCTCTAAGGAATGAAAGTGTGAAATCAAGTGTTGAGCAAGATGCTTCTAAAGGAAACAATATATTTTCTGAATTATATTACAGGTTATTTTCTTGCTGTGCAGAATAATTTTTCATTCACTCTTTGAAGTAAAAAAAAAAATGTACATTTTCATCCCACTCTCCAGCCCCTTACTTTAACAAATGCTTAGCAGAATATTTTGTCCTCATTTTATTTTTTATTATCAGTTTGGGAAATTTTTTCCTCCCCTCTCCAGATAGATAAACTGCTCATTTCTAATTCTTTGCCAACGAGGAAAGAATTACACTTTAAATTTTTTTTTTCTCCTCTTTTTTCTTCTAAATGAGAGCTTTCTGTGATTTTTTTCTCCATTTCACTTTTTTGGGGTCATGAAACAGAGCAAAGCCTCCTAGTCTAAGAGATAAAGCTGGATATGTGGAGAAGACTCAGATTATTAGAATGATACTGCATTTTGCAGTTTTAATTTGAAAGGTCTCAATCCAGTAAGACTTTTTAACATACACATGTCAAATCATACAGGTATAGATTTTTTTTTTTCTGTTTTAGGAAACTAATAGGTGAAACTACATCCAGCTTGTCTTGATTCTTTGCTGGTTTTGTGGGCAATCGTGCAAGATCAATGAATTTTGAGAATTCCTGCAGAGGACGAAATATCTACTGATGTTGTCCCACCTGCCAGAAGTGTTGCAGCTAGAATAAGAATTCATGTAAATGCCGGAGCAAGCAATGGAGCCAAGGGAAAGTGACCATAAATCAGGAAGCTAAAAATTGATGGCAGGGTGTCTCCTGGAATAACAATAACTAGATAAGAGTGTGTGTAAAGTGGGGTAACGTTCACCAGGGTGTTGTCAGGAAAGAGCTGGCACTCTGCAGCAAGTAGATAAATAGGACCTCAAGTAGAAGGTTGTGCAGGGGAAGAGATGTTTCAAACAAACACAGGTCAAAAGTGGAAAGCGGTTCTTCAGGTCTAGGGCCTAGGAGAGATGGTGAGAAGCGAATTGCACAAAGGTGAGAGGATTCAATTGCAAGGGAAGGAGTGATCAGATGTATCAGCAAAGGAATTAATCACAAAGTTCAGGGAACAATGGTGCCACTGAATAAAGCTGTTTGCTTGGAAAGTTTTGCTCAACTCTGGGCTGCAGCCTAGAGGGAGAAGGAAAGAAAAATAACCTACTTTACCCATGTCTTGGAACCCCTCCAGAGAAGTTCAGTAACTTGAGGGTGGAGGAAATGCCTGAGGAACTGCTAGATGTGCATAAAATATTCAGCCTTGGGGGTGAGAAAAAGGAATATGACGGGAGACCAGCTTTTAGAATACGAGTGACTGAGAGAGATAAATCCAGAGCTAGGTGGGGATACCATGATGCTTTATGCTGCAGTTAGAAATAAGGGGTTCTTGTTGGGTACTTAGAATGCACGACAGCCCGCTAACCAAATTACTGGGTGGTAGTAGTAGTAATATACATCCATTTAAGAACAGAATGATATCTGTGTGGTGAGCTGTGCACACGATACATTTACAGGGCTATTAAGGGCAGACTTCAAGTCCTGCAATGGAGTCAGTGGGAAAGAGTTTCTTTCTCCAATCCGTTTCTGCTTTTTTATGCTCTCATTTCAGCAGAATGAAGACTCTAGCCCTGGTGACAAAGAGCAGTTTTGCGCTGCTTTCATTTGGCCAGAGGGAGGGAAACAAAGGTCTTGTCAAGGGTGTGAACTTCCTTCATTCTCAGGGCTGCTGGGCCAGCAAGTGGTGGCAGCGTGTTGCACCAGCTGCTGAGCATTTTATTCAAAATTAAAGCTTCCTTCCGAAATTGCTGGGCTTGGTTATAGAATACTTCATGTTCATCCTGCTGAAAGAAACAGTAGACCTTTAAAAATGTTATGAGAATGTCTGTTTTCACTGACAGAGTATCCAGTAAATGCTTCAGTCATTATAGATGTTTTATTTAATTTATTTAATTCAGCTATAGACCCATACATGGGTGCTAAGTAAGACTCTGATAATTCTTTTTTTTTATTATTTATTCAGAAGGCTTGTTAGACATAATAGCTGTTTCCAAAGTGAAAAACGCTTCGAGATTCTCCAGGTTACACTTGGGAAAGCAACAAGATGAGAGAGCTGAACTAAACTCTGGAGTACACATGCCATGCCCCCCTTGCTGGGTGCTTGAAATAACCCAGCGCTGCTCACTCTTGTCTCTGCCAACCCTGCGCAAAGAAAGTGGGAAGGGATCTCTTGGAGCAATGCAATAAAGCAACCAGCAGCTGGGAAACAGGCTGGCTTCAAAATTACACCTGTGCAGATGAGCCTGTGAGAAATAGCAGAAAAACTATGCACATTAGTGCCCACAGGAGCACAGGCACTGAGCACCCACCACTTCATGACGGGTCAATGTTGGCAGCAAGAGCTAAGTGGTCCAGGAATAAAAGGTTTAGAGGTTCCCTGTGTCTCAATAGCCTGTTCCCAGGAATTTGAGCTCAGCTGGTGGACTGCTGTTTGACTCAGCTAAGAGAAGGTATGTTAGCAGAGTATCCTTTCCGATCTCAGGAGTTCCTTAGTCCAAGTTCTTTGGTCTGAGACAGATTCATGGTGCAAAAATACTTCCTCAGCCTTTTTCCAGCTATTTATAGAAATTAGACATGTCTTAAGGAGATTAGGTACACAAATTGAATAATATTTGAGTGAGACAAGAAGAGTACAGAACACAGAGAGCTTTGTAATAACACATTCCTTACCACATGAAGTGATTAAAAAAACATCCGCGTGCGTATGTATGATAGATCTTTCATAAAAGGTTGCTAATGCATGTTGGAGGCAAAGCACAAGATTTTTCTTTCAGAGAATGGATAATAATCTAATGATGGTGAAGTAAATTTAATCATGTTAAATGCAGTTCCTGCTTCTTTGCAATTTTGTCATATTTTGAAGTATCTTCACTGAAGATGGTAATAACCCAGAAGAACTAAACTCTGAAAGCTAATCGCTGTTTCATGTGAGTATTTATTATCCAGAATTTTCACTGGACTTGATTGATCTGGGCAATGCAAAAAGGTGCGGACATAGGCACAAGAATTTTATAGCACCTATAAAGTACTGTATACAGTTTTTTCTCGATTTTATGCTGTTAAACTAAGCATTTGGTATCATATGGCACTTTAAGTACTTTGATTTATGTTAAGACAGAAATTGCATCTGTAATAAACATTCTAAAGTATGAGTTTAAGAGCAATCTACTGTATTTATTTGTGACATAAACACTCACCTGCAATGTGTTTGAGAATCATCTGAGACTTAACTCACACTGCACATTACAGCCATTAAGCTTCAGGCACAGCAAGGTCATATCCAAGGTGAAGACAGAAGTGACTGGGAAGAAAGGGGTGGCATGGCAAATATTTTGAAATAGCAAATGGCAAAATCTTCTTTTTCTCCTGTTCAATATTCCAGATACATGAGTATAATTTCTTACTCTACTATAAAGGGTGCTATGCTATACCAAACAAGATAAAGTACAAATCCAGTCTTGTATAATATGAAATATTTAAGCACACAGCCAAGAAAATAACATGAAAAACCCACTGACATCTTTGAAAATGAAGATAATAAAATTGCATGTGTTTCAGGTTTATGAAAACTCCCTCAAGGATGAATGAAAGCACAGAAACCCTTTGTTGTACTGGAACATGCCCCGGCTGTGCTCCATGTGAAGAACCCTCCCACCATTACATTTACTATTTTGGTATTGAATTAATTTTACTCAGTGGAACCTCCTTAGAAGTAACATAAAGTAATAATTTTTAAATTATTTAGGTAGCATTTTAAATAGCTTAACTAGCTGAATCCTTCCAACTTCCCATATTTTTGTATGATAGTAATACAGTGGGAGAGTGGCAATAAAATAATTGATATTATGAGGGATGAATAACAAGGCTTCATTGGCAATGTGGGACATTAACACTCATTTCTTAGGAAATAATAGAATAAATGATTGCTTGTTGTTCCAAAAGCAGGCAGAAGAGAGGACAAGAAAAAGCAGACACATTATGAAATCATGAACTTGGAAGTTTTCAGGGTAACACAGCTCATTTGGGTAATGACTAAAATAGGAAAGACAAATCCAGGACTATAGTATAAATAATAGAATTAGAGAGATATTATTAATCAGTATTCAGCTTTTGAGGTGGTATGTGCTGGACTAGCCTTGTCTCACTGTTTTTACAGGAAAAGGAAGGTGATGCTGTCTTTTTATGTTTTACTTACTGACGCAACAGTGCCACACTGAATTTCTTACAGGAAGAAAGACTTGGACTGTAATGCTACAGGGATTTACATAAACTGAAACGAGACAAGAAGGTGGGAAAATCCTACTGCTATGTTTGCAGAGAGTTGAGAAATTATATTTTTTGCTGAGTGTTTATTTTTCCAGGAATCCTTTGTCATTGTACTTGGCAGGGACAATCTGCCACAATTTGCCAAAAACCTTTGCAGTGACAATCGGCCACTGCCAAAATACTTTTGCAGAGTGCATTTTATTCTGTGTTCGGTGTACAAAACACTGCAAGAAAAGTACCCAGGTTGAAATCCTGATCCACAAGTCAGCTTGAAAGATTGCAGGACTTTTTGGGCTAGTTAATTCACTAATTGAAGTCAACCAAACAAGAGCTTTGGTGAGGATACTCCCAGACCCTCTGGAAGTTGTTCACTTCCACACTTCACACTAGCATACACAGCTGAATCTGGTCACAATATTATCGTCTTACATCATAAATTGCTGTTTAATATGCATACTTGCTATGTGGTTTTGCCTATTGCTTTGATTATGGAGCTAGAAAGTCTTTATGATCTTCTTTAAATATCCTCACTGATAAAATTGGTCATAAGTTACAGGAGGCAGTTTCTGTGGGATCCTTTTATCAAAGTGCTGGCCATATAGAGTTACACATTAGATTGATTTTAAATTCATACAAGTGTTAGATTTAAAGAATAAAATCAAAGTATTATTGCTTAAGACCCTTATCTACTTAAGACTGTTATCTGCCTTGACTCACAATTTAAAGTCTCAGGAACTCCCATGGCTAAGATTATGCTCGAAATGAAGCAGGAAGGTCTTGGGGAAGCAGCTGTGAGCCACAGAGAAATCAATTCTGTTGGCTTTGGCCCTGTATTTCATGATCAGAGTGGGCTGGGACTTCTCCACCCTCACCAACAATGGATCCAGCTGTGTCCTGAGTTTTTCAGCATTGCCTTTCTAAGAATAATGATGGGAGGGTAGTCTGGGGACTCTGGCCTTTTGCAACAGCCACATTTGTGTCCTGGAGGGAAACCAGAGCGTGTGCTTGGACAAAAAAACATTTTCTGTGAATTAATGAGACCTAGAAAAGTAGTGGGTGGCATGGCAATGGACTCCTGGAATCATTGGGCTAGCTAGGTAGGAAAAAGGGCTACATTTATCTTCTGTACACAAACTTTTGCTAGATGTAACTTTGCTTTCCAAAATTATCGCTTTTATCTGTGTATATAAACTCTCCCCCTTTAATTATGCCCCCCTGTGAAACTCAAGGTGATCTGCATGGCCACGCATTACCTTTGAGCTCCCTCAAGCGGCCATGAAACCCTCGGTTTGTTGAACGGCTGCTCTTGCAGCAGGGCCGTGCAGTTTAAGACCCTGTTTTTAAGAGCAAATAGAGTAAACTGAAAGAGCTTCTCTGCTTTCAAGCAATTTAGACAAGTTTAGGGTAGTTGAGAATGTGACCCCATAATTTCGTAACATAGTTCTCTTCTGACAGATCTGTTAAAAGACACATACTGAGTGAAAAGTGAGCATTTTATGCCCAATAGTAACTCGCAGCAGATGCACTACGATACCAGCATGGTTTGAAAACGTATTTTGATTTTTCTTGAATGGTTACTGATCAGATTAATGACAGAGTAGCTGGAAAGCGGACTTCTTGGTTCACAGCATGTCAGGTCATGTCAGGATTCAGGTCATTTTTAGTATAAAAAGATGGTACTTGACAGAAGACTGGACATTTTTACACTGCATAAGTACTTTTTTTCAAGCGTCTGTTCAATATGGGAAGACCTTTTTGGACGAACAAATGAAGTAAAATGACTTTAATAGCTGACAGGAACACAATGGAGCAATTTTACAAGCTTTTGCATTTCTTTGTATGGTTACTGTAGGGTTTATTGCAGCCCACACCTTTAAGCTGGGTGGTTGGTTTTTTGACTTTGTTCCCCTCCCTCCCCTTCTTGCTGTTGCTTACAAGAGGTTTATTCCTCTTGAATGTCTCAAGCAAAATACTAATATAAACCAATGAAGCCTAGCCATGGGAGGAGAGGGGCTGGCAAAGGCGTGGGGAGGATGCAGGGGCCCACAGCGCTGGAGTACTTGCTTGGTGTCTCTAGTAAGGGAAAGGGGAAACCTGCCTGCAGGAAAAACAGAACTACCTACCACGTCTCACATTTTAAATAAGCCAGAGGCAAGAGAGGCCCCCTTCCTCCACGGAGCATGCTTGCCATTTGAGGCATCCTACCTCCACGGAGCTCACCCACTGTTTAATGATAGGCCTGCCTTTAAGTTCACTTTAAATAGAAAAGGAGGCTGTAGGTGCTAACACCCCAAGTAACTCCCTACCAGCTGTATGCTTACCATACTGTTTTGTCACTGCCGCAACGCTGGGCACAGTCTATATCGCTAGTGCCCTCGCCTGACCAGGAGGCCAGTTTGGCGGTACCTTTCCAGGGGACTTTAAGGAGTTTATTGCCATCGTTATGTTCCTGTTTTAACTCAGAAGCCTCATTAATTGCAGTATCTGACGGTCGGGATTTCATACTTCTCACTTGAGCGAATTCCTCCCCCCTCACTGACTCTGAAGAGGCCGCGGGCGCCCGCCATGCCAGCCCGCGCGCCCCACT
>VXBJ01002383.1:1467871-1507371 GCA_013400055.1 Nycticryphes semicollaris
AACCAGCCGCGGCGCATTGTGGGCTGGGGCCGCTGCCGTCCACCTGACGCGCGGGGAGCCCACGTGACGGATCCTCACGTGATGGCGGCAGCGATGGCGGAAGAGGAGCGGGCGCTGCTGAGCCCCGCCGGTGGCGGTGATGGTGGNTCCTTGCAGGCAGCTACTTCTGCTACGACAACCCGGCGGCGCTCCAAACACAGGTTCAACGGGTGAGTAGCTGGACAGGGAAAGGGGTCACGGAGATTGGGGAGGGTGACACTAGGTCAGAAAGTACCTGATCCTACTTGCATGCTTATTCTGCGTCCCTGTAATTACTTTTTTTTTTTAATTTCTCCTTTTTTATGTAGGATATGAAGGTGAACACAGCCCAGTTCATGGCACTCTATGCCTGGTATTCCTGGCCCAATGTGGTTCTTTGCTTCTTTGGAGGTTTTTTGATAGACAGAGTATTTGGAATACGGTAAGTGTGATGTTGGTGTCACTTGTGTCCAATGGATGGAGGCTTAAAATGCATGAGCCTTCATAATACAAAGTTTTTTTCAAATTATAATAAGCTTCTACAATTTTTTTTTTCATGCATTCTAGGAATTTCCACTGGTACAAATGCGCTTCCTTCCCTTCATAGCTTAAATAAAGTGGCACTCAAAAAAGCCAGCCTATACTGCTTCTTTTAAGAGAACTGTCAGGTTATTACGGAAACCTTTTGTTGCATATCAGCCTCCTGTTCTTTTGCTGTAGGTCTAATAAAGTGTTTTGTAGGAAAAAAGAGTCTAGCCATGCATTAAGTGTTTTTATTTTTCTTACAGGTTGGGCACTATAATATTTAGTATCTTTGTTTGTGTTGGGCAGGTAAGTGTAAACGAGAGGGTGAAATATGACCTTGTATCTAGTGCTCTTCTACTTGTGGTGGGGAAAAAAGCCCAAATGTCTCTATGTGTAGTATATGTTTCAACTGCATGGAGGTGGGTGAATAGAACTGAAATGGGAAAACCCTGAACTTTATTTGGGTTCTTGGGAGTAGATGGGGTAATGGGGAACCATGATGAAATGAAAGATGAGTGAAATAAGAATGTGAAAGAACCAAATGGTTTATATGTTTGATGTAAAACTACTATGTGGGTGTATTTGGGTAGAGTGTAATGATAAAGGTGAAGCATGACTTGAGCCTGTAGAGGTGTTTTCTGAGTGCAGTTTTGGGATGGGCCAGATTGAATATTGCATAGCCAGCAGGATGATGAATAAGGCAGAAGGAGCAAAGGCAAAAATCTAGGAGTTGGAAGTGGGTGGGAAGTATTTCTGCAGGTCTGAGAAGGGAAAAGCATTTTTGTCTCTTCTGAAGGGGTTTTGTTCCATACTTCAAATATAAAATTATAATTTTTCCTTAAATGTGTGTTGACAGGTAATTTTTGCTTTGGGAGCACTACTTAATACTTTCTGGCTGATGGACATGGGCAGATTCATATTTGGGTAAGTCCAGAAGAGTATAGTGTGTGCTCTCTGAGGTCAGGACTGTTTGTGTCCTAGAAAGCTGCTGACATGTTTACACTCAGAGGCAAAATTGGTTGTTGAGGCATGTGAGATCATCAGTTGTATTTCTAGTCAAAGTGAAGAAAACAAAAAATAGGACTTTGCAGGTCTTGCTGAATTCAGAAATTATGAAACTAGTGGAATAAAGACATCCAGTAAGGTGATAAAAAAACCACATTAGTCTTCCTTTTCTCTTAATTCTTGCTTTCCTGGATAAAAAGAATTCTTAGCAACAACAAATGAAACGGGGCTCCTGTGGTGGCAAAAATGAGAGCAAATGTCAGAAGAAATATTTCCAAGTTGTGAGTGTGCCACAGCATAAAAGTGTTTAATAATCTGACCAGCTGTATAGTGGTGTGGGCAGATGATTCCTTTAAATTCAGATTCCAGGGAGGATGCCTGGTTTTAGTTTCATTTAGGTCAGCGTCTAAACCACCTGATTCTTTAATGCAGAGAGAAATGAGAGACTGCTGCTTGTTGATTTAATTTCTGTAAATGACTAAAGGCATTTCTAGTTTTTCCTGAGCTACTTAAGGTACCTTATACTGTTAATTATTCTTAAGGTGCTGCAATTCTTTTTGAGTTCTCTGTAAGACTTCTATTGCCTCACATACACGCATTAGATCTGTCTGTAACTAGATAAATTTCTCTGAAATACTGTTATTTTGGTATTGCCAGCTTCCTTGTTGCTTTGCATGTTGTAACTAACGCATTTTCTTTTGTGCCTTTCTCCTTTTTTAGAATAGGCGGAGAGTCCTTAGCAGTGGCACAAAACACATACGCGGTCAGTTGGTTTAAAGGCAAGGAGTTAAATCTTGTGTTTGGATTACAGCTAAGCATGGCAAGAATTGTAAGTGTAAAAACTGTACAGCTTTAATTCATAGACTTTAAGGCGTGCAGCTTGTCTTGGTAGTGAGACAGGTGGAAAATGGCATTTCTACTGCTCCCTAGGGAATTTTAACTAAAAATGATTATGAAATTTAAATGTAAAATGTTAAAAAATTATGGCAAATAGACAAAGGATACACAAGGAAGTGGGTTAATAAGGTTTCTTAGAAACTGTCAAACCTCTGAGAAAGCCTGGTGGTGTTATTAGTGTAGATTATTGGGTGGGAGAGTCACAGTGTTGCACTTCATCAAATATTGATTCTTGGCATATTGTAAAATGTTGGCTTGACTGTAGCTTGTGGCTTGGGGACTAAGTGCAGGCTCTGTTAAATGAGTTGGGGTGGCTGCTTTGAGAACTGCCTTCTTCATGTGCTGTAGTAAGATGTTTTTGTCGCTGTTGCTGTTTCTGGTAAGAAGTGTGTGACTGCATCTTGGCTGTGCTATTTCAGTTTGCTACAATCACTGTAACTGCTGCCAGAGGTGGGTTTGCAGTAATGGACCAGGCTGTGAATGAAGGATGGAGACGTGTCTCTCCTGTTAGGGGTCCTCTTGAGCAGCCTGTAAATACCACTGCAGGTATTTACCTATGTAAAATACAGTTAGCAGATCACAGCTGGGTCTGGGTTGATGCTCAGCTGTTACTAATTAGAAGTTGCTTCATCTCAGCTGAAATGTAGTTAGCTGTCTCTTGTTAGCCATGGGATTAAGCCCCATGGGTCCCTCCTCTAGGGGGAGAAAGGGAGGGGGGAAAAAAAAGGTGTTTCTTCCTGGTGTCTCAGGTTGAAATCCTGCTTACTTTAAATTCAACTATGGTATTAAATTCAACTAAGTTTATGAGCTAATGCAGGGTATGATGTAGATGTACGGCACTTCTAATGTCCATTGAAACGCTATTAGAATTGTATAAAATTTCAGTTTGTCATGTTATATTATTGTTGCATTGGCTGATTTGTTACAAGCACTGACCAAACCAGCAGGGAATACTTTTATCACTATTGCTGGTGGTTTATGTTCCCTGTGTAGCATTTTAGCTGTTGTTCGTTGGTTGTTTGTGGTTTTTTAACACTGTTCTGCCTATTATTCCTTTTGAATCTGTGTAATTGTGAAATACATTATTCTTCACATGAGTCTGTTTTGCCTAGGGGAGCACAGTGAACATGAATATCATGGGATGGATATACTCTAGAATTCGAGATCTTCTGGGCTATACTGGTCCCAGTACTCTTGGGTTAACTCTCATGTTAGGTCAGTAATGTTTTGAATTGATGTCACCTGCTCTTTTCTGCTTCTGAATTTGAACAGCCTGAATATTAATGATTTCTTACAAATTTGAAAGTAGGGTAAAGATATTTGAGACTAGGAAGAGCAATTCAAATACTGCTTGTGTCAATTGCTAATATGCTTATGCAGGGTGTATAATTAGTGTAGCTGATAAAATGCTGTGTGATTATTTTATTTTTTTTTTGTGGTTGCCAATTTCAAGTTTATACCTTATGAATGTGAAACACTTCATGTGCTTTGAGTTAAGGACAGACTTGAAAATTTTTCTATAAGGCATAATGTCAAACATTGTGTGTAGTTGTCTGATGTGTAAAAGTGAAATTTCAATTATTTCTGGGTTCATGTTCCTTTCCTCCAGAGCCATGAGTATTAAGGACTTGGTGTTGGTGACAAGGCCCAGGCTTTCTCTCTGTTAGTGCAAGGTGCAGATAAGGAGCTTGGCTGTGGGAATGGTGGTGTTGGTCTAAATAAAATAAGTGTAGCTACGTGTTTGAACTCCAGTTCAAGGCAGGCATCTCTCCTGTGGCAGACTTCCGTATTTACACCTCATTCTTTGATTTGTATGGCTATTGAGTTTTATACTTAGGACAAGGTTAAACTCGATTTGTATTAGATATGTAAAGGTACGCTACACTAGCTGTGCTTAAAAGCCAAATTACTACTTGAGTCAAAAGCTAAATATTTCACGTTGCCTTCTTGCAGGTGGAGTAACATGTCTCTTTTCATTGTCCTGTGCATTAATCCTGGCTTACCTGGACAAGAGGGCACAGAAGCTGCTCTGTAAAGAGCAAGGGAAAACGGGTGAGTGCTGTGGCTGAACCTGCCCTGGGCTTCATTATTTCATTCTGGAACAGACTTCCCAGTTACTCTGTGCACTGTGCAGATTTGCATTCTGTGTAATTCAGTGGCTGCCCCTTAACATCTTTTTCACAGCTATAGCTTTAATCATAACGTTTCATTTTTATACCAATAAGGAAGACTAACAGTTTCAAACACTAGTTTACAGGCAGATGCTGTATCACCTGCTTTATTTATAAAGCATGTGGACAGCCTCCCAGTTTGCATCAATTTGATCTGAGCCATTCCACTGGTTTGTTGGAATTGGTCTTATTTCCTTTAATAGGTGTGCAAAAACACAGCTCTACTCCATCAATGTGTGATGTCTCGAGTTTTCTGTGTGGGAGAACTTAGACCAATTAAAAAGAGTAAAAAGAAATTAAATTTGAGATCCAAGAGCAATCATTTAATATCAGGCTTCAGACCTGAATTTTGCTAGCTGATTAAACATTTTCTTGAAAAAGTGGTTTGTATTTAATTTTGCAGCATAATGCTTTCAAAAGCTCTAGAGAACTTGTCTTGCCCACGTTAAGTTGGATGTACAATTTGTTCTTTGGCACTGTTGATTTAGGACTTGTATATTCTTAACAGAATCTTGCTCTGTAAACGTCAAGCAAGAGAGTAGATAGTGGCACAATGATGTGCTTCAGTAGTGACTTGTGATCACCCTCGTGTGTATTCACTGAGTAAACGTTATTCAGATATGCTTATACTGACTGAAACAATGTTGTCTCTTGCCCTGCTCCAGGTGAAGTGATTAAGCTAACCGATGTGAAAGACTTCTCTTTGTCCTTGTGGCTTATATTTGTAATCTGTGTCTGTTACTATGCAGCGGTTTTTCCTTTCATTGGACTTGGAAAGTAAGTCTCTCTCGTTTATGCAGCTATTCCTCTTGAATTTGTTCAGGGTTTTAACTAGCGACTTACGGAGGGAGAGGTGAAGGCTAACCCTTAAGAATCCCAGATAGTTACAGAACCACTGGTCTCCCAGCAAATCTGTGCTGTGGTTTGTCATTTGTTCTGTGGCATTGTTTGCTCTATTTGTGATGCAAATTAAATCAGCTCTTACAGTTTCCTTATCTGTGGGAAATACCATAGGCTGAGTTGTCAGAACTCAAAAGCATACTGCATGTTCCATTTTCCGATTAAAACTTGATACAGATTTAAAGTGTGGCTTGAGGTTTTTTTGTGTGGAAATCTATGGACAGCTGTTTGTCAGAACTATATAAGTATATTTAAGTATTACCCATAAACTAGGTTGTTGTGTCTGTCTAGCTAAATTTTTCTTTCATATCATACAAGTATGCATTTTTCTAAGTCTGTTTTTTTTTCTTAGGGTTTTCTTTATTGAGAAATTCAAATTCTCATCTCAAGAAGCAAGTGCAATTAACAGGTATATTGTGGTTGATTTAACAAGCAACTGTGCTACTGCTGTGTTCTAGGGGGTCTGTGTATCTGTGGGCTCTGACTGTATGGGAGGAGGGTTGGGATCTACTGTTGCAGGTGGTGACTTACATTTGAGTGGATAGATTTCACATAGCCCATGTAATAGTTGGGAGCTGTGGGTATTTGTTTAAATTTAAAATGTCTTAGATGTTTCCATTGACAAATTTGGAAAGAAAAAGCTCTATCTGAAGAGTACTGTATTGGCACTCAGTGATTCCCTTCTGAGTGATAGAAACAGTTTAATGGCAGCACTAAATTAACTGTATTTTCCTAGTTTGAAGATCAATTTGGAGCAGAAAAACCAAACAAACCTCAAACCCAATGAAACACTTTGATATATGATTCCAAGAGCTCGGAGTATGTCACTGTTTCCTTGGATGTTGAATGTTTTCATGTCTTTGGACCATTTGGGAATTTTCAGTTCTGGAATCTGTTGTTTGGGAGGGGAGCAAATTGTGTGTTTTTTCTTATGGCGTCACAGGTAACAAGGGAATACAGTGTTTTATCTGGAGACACTTGTATTGTGTAATGCCTGCAGCTCTCTGTGGCTAGATAGTGTTCAGTTCTCTTATTTTTATTCTCTCATAGTATTGTCTATATCATATCAGCACCCATGTCCCCGGTTTTCGGACTCCTGGTGGATAAAGTTGGAAAGAACATCATCTGGGTTTTATGTGCTGTAATAACTACACTCGCTTCTCATATTATGCTGGCTTTTACCTTCTGGAACCCCTGGATAGCAATGGTAACTAATTCTCTGAGACTTGTAGCTAAGTGTGATAAGATAAATGGAGTTGATGCTGAATTATACTGCATCTGTTGTAACTGTCTTCTGACTGTTTAGATAGTCCTCAAAACCTGTTTTGATGTCCCTGATTTAAGAAGGATCTGCTACGTGAAACTGAGCTTAAAACCAAAGGTGGTGAAAAAGCAAAGAATGCATAATACAGGCAGAATTACCATGAGGTATCTGTGACCTAAAGACAACACTTCATGGTTTTGGTGTTTTGTGGAAGGAGGCAGTAGTTATGCACCTGTGTTTTGATGTGGAAAAGACTGGCTGCTGCAGTCTGTAGCAGTAATTCTGTAGTTTTTTTAAGCATAAAAGGGCATTAAACTTCCTAGGAAGGATGGGATTAGGCAGGAGGGCTGTATGGAATGGCAATTCCTTGTTCCTTCAGAGATGGCCGGTACCTGCGGTTCGGTGGTGTTCTGGTGCAGAGGTCTGTTCTCACGTTTCCTGGGCACTCTTTGCACTAGCTATTGCTTGGTTACTGTGTTAAGTGCATGCTTTTATCCTGAACCTTGTTCTTTTGATATAGTTCTGAAGCTTATTACTATCACTAAAAACTGTCTCCAATGTGCTGTATTGGATAGTGGTAAATGTCAATAAAAATCTTAATCTGTTTCCTTTCTTGGGGCAGATTCTCTGAAAAATGGCTTCTGAACTATGGTTTACGGGGCTAAATGCAGTGATCACCAGTGTATTAGTGTTTAAAAACAGGATCCTTGTTTTTCAGGTATCTTCCTAGTGACTTGCAGCATTGATCTTTTCCTCTGGGCATTCAAGTCAGGCTCTGTACTTAATGCTAATTAGATAGGGTTTAGTTTGTGGGTCATTCCTGGAAAAAGTTCTCACTCCTTCTAAATGTACGTGCTTATTTAGAATGACACTGCAAAAAGTATTACTTTAGCTGGATTTTTTTCCTCTATTGGGAGAAGGGGAAAATCTATATGTTCATTTATTAAAACACTACAGCAACAATGCATCTTGTCTAACATCTGTTTACTTGCTCTTACTTCACCAGTGTTTGCTGGGAGTGGCCTACTCATTGCTTGCCTGTGCCTTGTGGCCCATGGTGGCCTTTGTTGTTCCAGAACACCAGCTGGGAACTGCTTATGGCTTGTAAGTACTTAAATCTGTCTGTGCTGCTCTACAGAGACAGTGTCCTGATACTACTGAATGAATAGCAAGCAGTTAATGGTTACTAATTCCTCCAAGTTCAGTCTAGCAGGAAGTCTTGTGTAGTTTCAGAATGTGTGTGTGTGTGGTAGATGCACAGAAACTTTTGCAAAATGTGGAGTCGTGACTCTGTTGTCTGTGAACAAATGGGGAGAAGTTAATCTCATTATTTGTTTAGTGCCACTGGTGATGTTTTCTTCAAAAATAAATTTCCACACAGTGGTAATCCTTTTGTTTCTGTGTTAGTATGCAGTCCATCCAGAATCTCGGTCTGGCAATCATTGCTATAGCAGCTGGGATGATTCTCGACACAAGAGGATACTTGTTTCTTGAAGTCTTCTTCAGTGCTTGTGTTTGCTGTAAGTACTAAAACCACTGAAAATGAATTCTGTACATTGAGGAAGCTTTATTTGGCTTTTTCCTTAGTATTTCCTAGAAAACAGTAGTAACTCCTTTCGAGTTAGAGGTTTCAACTGGGGCAACATTGAGAGTAACTCAAACCTAGTGAAGTGTTTTGTGGTTTTCTTGGAGTGATTTAGTGTAAGTAGTTTCAATGTTAAAAAAATAAAAGACTGAGTAAAAGGTTTGGTGAGTGATAATCTTAAAGGAGATGTTTATGAGGGCTGTTACTGATGTACCTAAAACTAAAATAACCTTTTTTTGAGTCACAATGCATAGTGGCATTCTCAAAAGCAATTAAGAGATGCTGCTGGCAAAAATCTCCCCTCATTACAGCTGTCATGAAAAATTTTGGTTGTATGTTAAAGCTATTCTTCTGTCACTGTTGTGAATTTGTCAGCTAAATCCGTTTCCTTTTTTTTAGTGTCACTAATTGCTGTGGTTATGCTGTATTTTGTGAATCACCTCACAGGTATTTTTCCAGCTTCTCTTGATATTTGTTTTTATCATTATTCTTGAAGTTACCAAGTTGGAACTGTTTGCAGTTGGTGGCAGGTTCTATATCTCATGGCTTTGGCACCAGAAATGTCTCTTGATGAGGCCTTGTTCTTCTAACTTCATCTTTGCCAGTGCTGTAGTGTATAAATCCCTGAACCTTGCTGGGATGCTAAATGTCATCAGCAGGGCACTGGTACTTATCCTTGCAGCTTGACTTGAACAGAAGTGTGGCATATTCTGCAACTTTTTCTAAACTATGACAAACTTTATATCTGCAGATACATGCAGAGTGAAAACTTAATTCTGTAGACTTTCCTTCAAATAGCAGTGTTCTTTCTCAACTGGTTTTGGTTTGGGTTTGTTTTTTTATTAAGCAGTAAATACTAAGAGGTCTGGAAGGGATGTTAGCTTGTTTCTTTCAAAGTTATTTCCACTTTCTTTAGTTTTATGGGATGCTATGGTGAGTTGTAGAGAAACTTCGTTGTTACTCAACAGAAAACTGGATCAGGCTTGAGAGCTTAGTCTGGGTCCTGATTTTTGCTTGCTGGGATGATTACGTACACATTGCTCTTTTTCTTTACCTCAGTTTCTGCTTTTGTAAAATGACTCCACTGATTTCTTTTGTCAAGGGCACTGAGAACATCTGTAGTGAGGTATGATATAATAAAAAAGACCACTTTTAGAAGTTTCAAAGTGTATATTACTTCTGTGCAGGTGGTGATCTCAACTGGTCTGCAAAGAAAAGGGAAAAACTGCAAAAAGTAGCTGCAAATGAGTAAGTATAAAGAACAGTGTCCTCATGGTATGTTTAAGCTGAAGTAACTAAGTATGAAGTCAGGCTCTTTTGTAGCTCTGCCATTTGTATTGAATGTTATTTTCTTTCTTACCAGTTAAATTTAATATTCCTGCCTCCTGTCAATAATTAGAGGAAGTAGAAATTAACCAGGTGTCCTTTTCTGGCACTTTTTCCCGCTGTTTTTCTTTATTCATTAGCCTGCAAACTGAGTGGAACTGCAGTGTGTTTAAAAAAAACTTCTGTATCACTTATTTAGAAATATGCTTCATTTATGTGACACTCTTCAGAATAGTAACTTTAAAAATGTCTCTTCCCTGGTCTTGACAAAACATTGACAAGTTAAGGGTCTGTTGCTGTGCATAGCTCTAACAGCTGGAATTGGGTATTCCTGCTTTTTAAGAGTGTTATTTGAGCAAACATGAAAGTATTGGTTACCTGCTGTTGGGATATCCTGAGTTCTAGGGCGCTGGATTTATACCATCTGCAGAGTAGAAAGTTTACTTTTTTGTTTGCCTATCCCAGGATGCTAAATGAGAGGTAAAGCTCTCTGTGGGTATGGAATGTTTTACATAGGGGTCAAATGCTGGGTTAGTCTTACAGCTTTCAAAATAATTGCCTTGTACTGGGGGCAGAGGGAAGAAAAAGCATTGTATCCATCAAGAAATGTCACCTTAAAGACAAAAGACAAGACCCTTCCGTTCCAGTTTCTCTATTATCTACTTAAATGCGTAATTGGGGTTTTTCTGAGTAGCCATAATGTAAAGTCTGCTAATCAGACTGAGTTTGGTCAGCTTAGTTTGTCCTGATGACCTTGTTGAAGATGCTTCTTCTAGTACTGTCTCAGCACCCAAAAATTGTGTTACCTTTTCCTAGTTCTAATTTGCACTGAAAAGATTAAAAACATATGGCTTGGAGAACGTGATGTCAATGGGGATGAAGTCTTGGCTAATTTATTGACTTTTAAAACATAAATTTAAGGCAAATGTTTGATTTACTTAAGGGTAGAACAAGTCTAAGAGGTCAGAGAAGCAGAACCTCAGATTTAAACTTGTTTTAGTGAGATTGTGATTGAGAACTGTTGGAGAGGGCAGAATATATGTGTTTCTTGACTCTAGTCATATTTTGACATTTGTCATGTGGAAGAGTAAGCCAATGTGTCGCAAGTCACATCTTTCAAGATAACATCTGTAGAGTTCAAGCTGCTTGTAGGTGAATAACATGGCAATTTTCTTTTTAAATGCTTTCTGTTCTGACCTAATTCATCTCAGTGCATCTCTTCAGGTCTTGAGGTTCATTTGCCTGAAATGTTACTGGAATTCTTTACTTTTTAATAGGTAGCCACATTTCACCTGCAGCTATTATAAATCTCATAGTTACATATAAATTAATTCTAGATATAAAAGACCACATTAGGACAGTATTGAAATGGACTTTATGGACTTCTCTACAACTGGACTGTGTAACTGTCCATGTGATGATAATTAACATTGAATAAAAATCCTAAACGCCTGTCAACAAGGTCTAGCCTGGTGACTTGTGGAATTTAACATGGTTTGGTTTCTTGCCCTAATTTGTGGGCTTCTTATGCATCAGTCCAGAGGAAAGGTCAAGGAAACTAATACATCACCAAATATGATGAATATGCTACCTCACTTGTGATGAGTATGACCATTGAGCCAAAAGGTCACAGCCAGATCTTAATACAAATGCAACAAATCCCTCACCTTATACCCAGGTGCAAAGGAATTAGATGTCCAAATAGAGCTGCTTTTCAATCTGTGTGGCCCATGTGGGATGTGTGTAACTTCCAGTATTTACTGTGAAAGATGCCTTTGTATTAGCATATGCTGTGGGATAGAGTGTCTTAGAACGATATTTTCAGTAATCTTTATTACAATGTTTTTTGCAGAAAAGAAATTTGAATAGCAAATATCATCCAGAAGTGGGGAGCATTTGATCAGCATCATGTCAACTTGAAGAATTAGTGTTTAGTTTGGTGGTCAGCACCCAACAGTAGTTCTTTGGAAAAGAAACTAACGTGCTGGGCGTTTCACTGTAAATGGCTAGATTTTATGCTTTGTAACCAGTTTTAACTAACACCAAATCATCTTTTCATTTGAGCAGAATGGGTTTACAGCGTTTTACACTGTGTTTAAGCTTTGCCATTGGAGAGGGTACTCTGCAACCCGAGATGAGTATGTTCATCTCGAGATAAGGACTAGTGTAAAGTGTCTTCTGTGTGCAGTGCTTTGGTGGGGGTGGAGACTTCTTCACATAATGGCATTTTATGTTCTGTAATAAGGCTCATTGCTTTACAGAGTTTAGAAACGGGTCACTGTTACTACCTTATCACTGTCTTAATGCAAACCACTGTCTTAAGCTAAGTGTATTTAGAGCTGTGTTGGGTCCTGGTTAAGACTTATTTGACCAGAGCATTGTCATTCATCTTCCACATATTTACTCTTCTGTAGGAGACTGCTATTAATTCTGAAGACTGCTGAGCAGTCTTTTATTTACATTTTCGACAATTGATTCTTTTTGTATTGTAATCTTTATTTTAAGGAGTGAAAGTTTATTGAATAAAGAGAGTTAAAATTGTTACAAAAGCTCACTGAGCGTGTTGTAATCTGTGAAAACCAAAAGGTTTATCGTTCTACTGAAGTATTGTGATCTAAATAAAAGGAAACTGCAGAAAACAGCCTCTCTCTTTCTTTACACTAAATTAGAGTAATCCATATACATCTCTTGGTCTCTGTTAATCTGATACCAAATATTCATCTATAAACATGACAAACTGCTTCTAGTTATTAAAAGTAGTACTTGTGTGTGTAGCAATCTAAAGTTGCTTGGGTTTGCACTCCTCAGTGCAAATATCTTAAACGAATTTTCTTTTCCAGAGTGGAAGAACAAGAGCGACTCAGACGTCAAAATGAAGATGACTTGGCTAAATTACAGCCAAAAGCTGATGACTTTAGTTTAAGGAATAAATACCTCTCCAAACTAGGCGCTCAGGTATTGGTAACAAAGTAGAGGTATTAATAGTGAAGAATAGAACAATGAGGTGTTTATTTTAAGAACCTGGTTTATTGTTTTGAATAGCCAGCAAATGAGCCTCTGATTAAAATGTTAAACGTATGCTTGTTCTCAAAAATGAAGTCTAACCAGTGGTAATTAAAACCTTAATGAAGAAAATGAATCAGTGGCTGACAGATCAAGTAAGTTGAGGAGCAGGCTTCTTCTGATGCATGATTTTTTTAATTTTATTTTTTTTTGCAGCTACCAGATAATTACTCTTCCTATTTATCAACAATGGTACACAGAAGCGTGTTGAAATAGCAGCTTGCTCCACTTGCAAAAGCAGAAACACGTTGAAGTTCCTGGTACATAAAACTCTGTTTCCAGTGCTGACAACTGCCACAGCAAGAGCAGAGTGATGCACCATACTTTTCTGCAAGCATAGATTCTATTTTTAAAAAAATACTTGGCTTAAGCTACCCCTCTGTACCACGGGTAAATAACACAAATATCAATGGAAGGACCATCTGCTGTTTATTTGAACCTGTGAGCTACTACACCTGCCTGTCTAAAGTAGTCAGTGAGTAGCTCGGGTCAGTAGTGAAGATTTGATCTCAATGTGCAATATGCAAAAGCTTTGTTTCAGTACTCAAACTGCTGTGCAATGAGCCTTGATCTAGGTATGGGTTATTTACCCTCTCAGGTTGGACAACTTGGTTACCAGGTTGGAAAAGGTCTGTTCCATTTTTCTTATAGAAAAACTTAAGGAAAGGCTACCTTCTTATTGTGGTCCTAGCAAATATTTCAGAGGAAACCAAACTATATAGTTTCAGTGTTACAGTTCAAAAAGTGCTAGCCCTGGAATTTAATACCAGGTCACAGGCTTAGCAATGAACCTCATGTAAGTCCTGAATAATGTGAAAACTGATGTATTTTTAAGAAGTTGTGATGAAAAGAGTTAAATGCAATAACTGAAGTTTGTAATTCAGTGGAAAAATGTTCAATTTCATAATGAAACTCAAGGCTTTTCCATAATCTTGGTGGAAGTGGAATTTTCAGTGGAAGGCTTGGTGCTGAATAGCTTAGTAGCAACTCCTGCGGAGTACTTTTTCCTTTGTTTTTTTTTTTTTTTTTTTTATTAAAGATAAAGGCTCACATGTAATTGGACAAATTAGTCCTAAACTAAACTAATCTTACTTTAAAAGGTGAGCTCATCTGGCTTTTATGAGCACTAGCTACATGGAATGAAGAGCTACACAAGTGGAGGTTAAGGCATGCAGGGCTGAGTGAGCTTTCGTCAGCTGACTCCTTGTGTGCCACAAAATGCTTCAGAGCCTTTGGTGAATTGCTTGACTGCAGAGAAAGTAATTTGTTATAACAAAAATATTACATTGTACCTGTAAAATATATATATATATATTTTTTTTTTGTCTACAGTAATTTAGAGCAGACCTGGAACTCATGGTCTTAAGGTGTTTTTCTTTAAAGATACTTCTTGGTGGAGATTTCTTTCATCTTCCTGCACGACTGTCACTTTCATGAAAAGACTAAGCCGGGACTATTTTGGTTAGTAGTCCTGTATTCTGAAGAACAATCTAGGAAAATAAAATAGCAGGTTGTGAACTGTGCCGAGGTTACTGCCAAAGGGGGGTGGTGTCCTGACCTGTGATAATTTTTATTGTTGCTTTCTGTGCTCCCTTTGAGAAACAAACACTATCAGCTCTGAGACTGGTTGATGCAAGATGGTTTATTTTACCTTGTAGACTTGTGAATACTGGGTCTCTTTTAATAAAAGCTTTAAATGGATACTGGCACCTGTATTCTTATTATGTGACCTTTTAGTGATGCATTATTGCCCTTGGTGGTTGTTGAAATTTACACTTGTGTGGTGTGTGTTTGTTTGTTTTTGAAACAAGCATGACTTCTGCTTTCCCCTGAGAAATACACAGAGTTTCTGGGGAAGTGCATATTTGAGAATCTGAAGGTAAAGTTTCCCTACTGATGGGATAATGCATTTGTCTGTCTGGGGGAGGGAGGGAATTAGATTCTTTTTCTTCTGTTGTTCATCTCCTTCAGCTACCTGCTTCTCCTAATTCTGGCATATTGGGGTTGTAGATAACTCCTGCTGTTACCCATGGGTCAGCGTTCCATGTGTGACATCACAGACTGAACTTAATGTCTTGTTGAAACTTTATTTTCAGTTCCTAAAGTCTCTCTACTCTTTAGTGTCTCGCTTAAGGACTGTGGTGGACTTCTGTAAATGATGTAACTTCCTATGTCAGCTCAATTCCAAATGCTCTATCCTTTCTGAGGGATTTCAGCCTATCAATTTCCTTTACCTTCTTCATTTGTGGATGTGCAGCATAGGAACCATCTGGCTTTGGTTCCCTTATCCCCCATTAAATTCCTGGTAGCGTAGAGCTGTATTCTTGCTATTGCCAGCCTTTTTAGTCTTGCTGCTGTGTTTGGGCTTCAGACTTTCAACACGTACTTTGTTGGTTCAGGTCAGTCATCAACAGGAAGATGGATTTTTGAATTCTGAAATGCAGTTTCTTTTTGATAGTGCAAATCTGGTTGTGATCATTGTGAGAGGGATCTGGCCAGCATCTACAGCAGCAAGTGGGCTGCCCGCCATGGCTGGGGAGGTACTGCTGGAGTATGGGCTGCTGGGTTGTTAGTTTGCAATATTTGTGTGAGTCTTGTTTGCAATGAATTTGGAATGGCTTGAACTGTAAGCTGCATATCCTTATGACTGTCTTTCCCCCCCCCCCTGCAAATTTCCCAACACCCCCCCACCAAGATTCCGTTATTAGCTTAACTCCACAAGCCTAAGAAGCTGCTGGAATAGTATGGCTTTCCTGACTTTTTTCTAAATTCAGAATTGGGAGGGGCTCTGCTTCTGGACTGCAGTGGTCTGATTAAATTCTGTGAGCGGATGTGCACACTTGCCTGGAGATGTTTATAGAAGGGTTAGTATCTATGGTATTAAACAGTAATTCTACACAGTATTTTATCAAACTTCTCTGGGCAAATTTCTGAGGGAGACGTAACTTAAGAAGAATATAAATGATGATACCCATCCCTGCTATTACTTCTGCTGCTTGTGTGGGGTACCCCCGGGCATGGGGAGCTCCCAGAGCTGCTGTTGCTTTTGAGTAGTTCTGTTCCTTTTTGTTGGGTCTGGAGCTCATGGGTTTTTTTGCTGTGGATTTTTTTTTTCCTTCTCCTTTTGACATGTCTTTCCTTCAGGGGTTATTGCTGGATGTTTCAATAGGCTTTATCATTAAAAAAAATTGATTAATATTCCATTGTATGTCTTGCCATGGTAGGTGCTCTCTTGTTATTTCTCCTGTTGTGCAGGTGATCAAGCAGAAGGTGAAGCAGAGCTGTTCAAATGAGCTGCATCTGAGTAGGGTGAAAATTTCTATTCCTAATACGTTCACGCTGTGTTATGTTGGATGGGACAGATGTGTGATGGTGTGGATGGGAAACCAGAAAGCCCTAGACTTTAGCATACATAGCGTGCTTTCATGCAAAGCTCTTCAAAAGGAAATGTTTAAAATGTATAAATAACCTCTAAATATTTAAACTACATATGCATATGAATCACTGCCCAAGTGACCCTGTCATGCTCCAGACCTCATGTTCTCCCAGTATGTATGCAAATATTTTTGCACATTTGATATTTTTTTTGTAAATACTGGCCGAGAAGAACAGTATTTATGCCGTGAAGTTAGTACTTACAAACAAGCTTTTTATTATCTAGGAAGTTTTCTAGCAGCAAGAGCAGTGAACTCTTCTTCATCCTGAACCTTTCAAGAAGCCTGTCTTTGAGGTGGCGCCAGAGTAAGCCAACAGGAATGGTTTTGTTTTTCACTACCCATGAGGGACTGTGCTGAAACCAGCTGATACGGCCCTGCTAAGCAGCTGTCAGAAGTGGTGGATTTCACTTGTTGCCAACCTCTGCTGAATTTGAATCAACAGATTGGAAATCCAAGCTGTTCTGTCTGCTGAATGTTAGAGGAAGAAATAGCAGCAGCATTGGCTGAGTGGGTGGCTTAATCTGGATTCCCTGCTTGAGTCTGTTCACGTTCTCCAATGAGGAGAGAGCAAATGCACTTCTGCCCAGAGTTCCAATAAAGGTGATCTGGAATGTCTGAAGCAAAGGTTTGGATTTTGTTTTACTTAAATAAGAATGTTTGTAAAAACACCAAACTCAAAGTAGTTCTGTTTAGTCTGGGCTCTGGCTTGTGTCAACATATGTAAAATTGGAAAGCAGAAGCAGTTAACCATGTCCTAGCCATCTGGTCTGCCCTTCTGAGAGAAGCTGCCACTGCTGTTGTAGAGATGACATGAAAAACTTCTTTTTTTTTGTTTACTTTTGTGTTGTTTGGTCCCCCTGTCATCCCCCACCCCCCCAGGTTTCTTAACTTTGAGCATTATGAAGAGGTTTTGAATGGAGAGGACCCAGTTTCTTGACTTTTCCTAAGCTTACTTTCTGCTACTATGTCTCTGCTCCTTCTTAGGCACATACCATAGCTGCTTTTCTGCCTTTTTTTTTTTTTTTTAAATTCTGATGCTTGTGTGGATGTGGTCAGTTGGTATCCTAGCTAGATCATTTGTTGTCACCCTGTAAGATAATTTCTCTTACTTTTGTAGTGTTTGCTAGGTCTTGTATGGCTGGCAGCTCCTGAACAATTACTGCTCTCAGTTGGTGTGAATGAAGGGGTGTGACTCAAATGTTGTGGGCAGCAACGGGTCTGCAGTTGCCTGCAGCTCAAATATGGGTTTGGAAGCTATTTTGATCCTTTGAATATTTTGATCCTTTGAAAAATTGCTTTGTGAGATAAGGATGTGATGTTCATGGTGGTGTCGGGAAATGAGTGCCTGGGGTTGCTGGGGGCTGATCACCCTCCGAAGGTAGGGGAGGTGGATCTGGACTGGTGGATGAAATCATGAGGTAAGAGGGTGAGAAGTGTGGTTTATCCCAACAAATGCTCCTGTTTTCTGGGCTCTTGTCACTAGAGGTCAGTACTGCAACGTTACTATACAAGAAAGGTGTTCTGTAATGGGACAAAACGTCTGATTTCAGGGCTGCAACTGCTGTTACTTGTTTCTGTCACTTATTTACTTGACTCTGGAAGTTGGTTGCCGAAGACTATTTTTAATACAGTAATCCTCACTAGGAAGAGGTCACTTTTATTTCTTCTTACGAAAATAAAACATGGTAGGGTAATAAAGTGACCAAACTTGTAATTTTTCTAAAAATGAGTCACAGAATGCTTGAGGTTGGAAGGGACCTCTGGAGGTCGCCTAGTCCTGCTCAAGCAATCATAAATTTTTATGTCTCATTTTTCTGAAATACTGGTCCATTTGTGTCCCATGCCAGCTGTCTGAGGTTGCTGTGTGTTGCTGCTCTGACTCTCCCGCTTTCCACTGACAAAGATGTTAAATGGCATGAATGCAGCAACCCGAACTGGAGCTGTTGACTGGCAGCATTGGCATCCTCAGCAAAAAACCTTTTGACCCCAATTGGATGTGTTTTGTGAAGCCTGAAGTTGCTTAAAGTGATGTAGGTTTAAATTCTAGCTGGAGTGATCCCTGCTGTCATCCATTATATATATGAAGCAAAGTTATTTAAAACAACTCTCTCAAAACAAACAAACAAACAAAAAAAACCCCCTCTAGATTGGATGGAAAAGGAAGGAGTGGTCAAAAAAAGTCTTTAAATTTTACAGTCTAAGACCTAAATCATGTCCTTCGTAGAAAAGTGTTATGTGTGCTCAGTGGTTTCTTATGTAGCTCTCTGTTCAGGCTCAGGGAGGACTGCTGACCCCTTTAATGATCAGGGCTTGGTGTTGTCATCACAAAATACTGGTTTTTTGTAATTTCCCTTCTGTCAGGAGCTCCTTCTGTTGGTACAGTCTTGGTGGGTTTCATCAGGATAGAGAAGTTTCTGCTGTGTGGAGTCTTGGTCCACCCAGGTAGTTATGTCCCCAAACACCTCAGTTACCTGGAATTAAATTTAATTTAATTAATGTTTCCAAGCTGGGTAAATTCTTAGTCTTCTCTGTTTTCTTAGGAGTGATTCAGTCCATGTTGCTGAGACTACTGGCCTACGAATAGATTGTTTTGGAGACTGGTGCATTCTTGTTCAGTGTGCTGCTGAGCAGTTTTGGGGTGCACTTTCTGATCCGTCTGGAAAGATGCTACTTGGAGAGATTTCAGCTGGGTCCTCTAACTGGACCTAAGCTTTGGAGGAAATCCTACACATCTGTCCTAGGGTGTCTGTAGAATTAGGGGTGAAATCTTTGTTCTGCAAGCAAAAGGTGGGGCCTTCCAGCAAACAGAAGGAAGGAAATTATTCCTGTTCTGTTTCCTCTGAACAAGAAAATTTTACTATTTCTGGTATCTTTACAGAGCATCTGCAGATCTGCAAACATCAGACTGTTCCTCAAATTATTAAAATCTATGTTACTATAGTATCTTAATTAATTGACTTCTTTACGTGTTTACAAAGCTCTGTCTGTAGATATAAAACAGCTGTTAATGTCAGTAATTCAGAAATAGTGGAGTTGCCATCCTGCATTTCTCAGCTGAAATGGTGATTGAACATAACTGGCCACTTCAAATTAAGGTAAGTGAAGTAGCTGCCTTAGAGCAGTTGAGGTGAAATGGCTCATTTACAGCTGTTGAAAATTGATGAAACATCTCAAATGTCACTTAAATACTTATTGGGAATTGGTTAACCTACTTAATACTAAAGACTAAAAGACTTTTTAAAATTCAACTTTGTTCATGAGCCAGTGAATGCCTTACAGGTGATTGTTACATTTTTTTATTTAGATTATTTTATATTTTTAGATACATATATTTTTGTGTTTATTTTATAACATAGAGGTGGGAACAAATCAGCCTAGATCTGTTGGGGAATTGTCTCTTAAGACAGTGTTCCCCGTTGCCCCATTCTGTGATGGATGGCTTAGCATGGCTGTTGGGCCATCTCTTCCAGTCAGTATTTCTGAGTAAATCAATCCTGCTAACCTGAGTTTAAAAACCATTTCTTTTTGGCTTTGCCATTACTCTAATGTGAGACAGCTGACTTGGGGTGACCCTCCTTAGCTATCCTGCCTTTCAGACCTGCCTTGTTAAGAGTAAAATCTCACTTGTGATAGTTAGGCTATCAGAGACTACCTTGCTTATAAGAAGAGCTCCCAAAAGCAGATTTTTCCAATCTTTGTCTATATAATTCACTTAAAATAGTTTTCAGTGAGACCTAGAGGTGATATCCCAGTGTATGAAATCTGTCAGAGATGATTGATACACATATGAGAAGCTGAGTGAAAATTGAAGGAAAGATATGGCATTGCCAGGCTTCATTTAAATACAAGAGCTATGCATTTAGATTGATTTATTTTTATGCCAATAGGTTCTGACATAAATATAGTGATATATAATGTATTGGCTATAATGTCAACATTATTTTAAAGCTGACTTGAGGAAAAATACCTCATTGTTATTGCTGAAATATAACGCTTTTTCTGCTGAAAGGGAAAGCCTGTGATCAAATAACCTCTTTCTTAAGACCCTTTGTAATGGCTCTTAAAATGAGTGAGTAACAGCAGAGGTGACCTGTTTCGGGGCACCCTGTGTCCTGAAATTGTTTTGGGACTTTCAGGGCAACAGCAAACTATGAATAGGAGATGCACATCCCACAGTTGTGCCCAGCCCCATGGCTCATGCCTTATCTCTGTTTCTGAAGTATCCTAAACTTGCATCCCCGCTGCATAGCAGATTGGTGTTATAGAATTATGGAATGGTTAGAGTTGGAAGGGACTTTAAAGATCATCTAGTTCCAGCCTCCCTGAAGGTCTTGCTGTAGCCCATGAGCCATAAAGGCAGAGAGATATTGAGTTAGCTGAAGGCTTTTATTCTGTTTGGTATATTATTTCTTAGCTTGCATTTTAGATGGCTTAAGTTATGCCAAACTGTATCTTTAACTCAAGTCTACCTTTGCAGATTTTACAAGCTTTCATCCCTTTCTATCCTTAGCATCTTTCTAGTAACTTATACTAAAGGTGTATAATGTGGGAAAGTGTTTGTAGCTCATAGCTTGTTGTTGTAGCTAAGAGGTAAGGCACTGTCTGCAGTTTTGTTTGGAGCCTGCTGTTGATGTACTGATTTGGAAAAGCCCCTTGGGTGGGTAATGCTGAGTTTCTTGACTTACGTGGCCTTCAGGTGCAGATGGGCTGAGCACCTGCAGCTCCAGGAACAGCCAGTAAAAGCTCCACTTGGTTACCACCTCTGCAAATCACTGCTAGGTAACTTCATCCCACCACCCATAACTCACACCTGCATTGTTTTTAGGTAGGCTACAGCCCATCATCGGGGAAGGGCAGTGGTCAGGATCAGGGCTCAGCAGAAGACTTATGGCTCCCTGGATGCATAGAAAACCCCTGCAGTGGGGCTGGGGCACTGCCAGCTGCCCAGGAGAGTGATGCTCAGGAGTGATGCTTCCACCTGGGACTGGTTCTGCCTTAACCACTGGGTGATGCATTAATAATTTCATATGTGCATCATAGCATATACCATATGGTCACTTCTATAATGCTATACCTATATGTTTCGGTACATCAACAATAGTGACTTTTCTATTCCCATACAAATCGCTTTAGAAGTGTCAAATGGAGAGTGCTACACACAGATGTAAGTGTTTTCCCCTTTGTAGGAAACTATTTTTTCTTCCTTTCTCATTTTACCCTGCATTTTCTTACTTTCACGTTGTACAGGCTGCTGATATAACGGGTTTATTCATGAGGTTAACCTAATTACTGTCTTCAGAAACAAAGCCTGTTTCTACAGTGAATATCCTTTTGATATCCATCATCTGAATATTGCCTAATAAAGTTAGCAAATGGCCTCCAAATGAACCAAAATGATTCAGTATCTCATCTAGCAAAGAATGTATTATGGTTTTACTGATACTGACAGAAATGTTTAAAATTCTCAATGCATTGCTTTGCTGGTGGATTAATATGCATTTTTTTTCTGTCTTGAGATGAAAAACACCGTCTGGATTTAATGCAACACTTACAAAATTGCTGATGTGAGTCTCTGTTAAAGCTATTTTATATACACACTGGAGGGTTTACCGGAGACAACTGGAAAGCTCACTTTGAGTAGCTCCAATACTTTTAATCAGTAACTAAAATGTATTCATGGAGTTGCAAGACCAAAAGGCATGAATTTAAGTGCCTCCTTATATTTTCCTTGCATGGAACAAAGGTGATACGTTTGTTTTCATGTAAGCAAAGCTCCTTGGAGTTTAGTGTGCTCTGGGGAGATAATTAATGAATATCCGCATATACAATCAATCTTAATATGATTGATTGAGTTTTGACCTATGTATACACTCTCTGCATATTGTGATGGCCAAGCCTTAGACTCTGAGACTGGTTGTTGTGTCCTTGGGCTGGCTGAGCTGCTGCTGGGGTCATCTTGTAAGACTGTTGGGTTGACATGGGGAATAGCTTACCTCCATCCAGATTTCTCTGGTTCTCGTGTGAGTGTTGGTTTTAAAAACCTGACACAAAAGTCCATTTCGGCCCTTCCTAGTACTTGTCTCAAGACAAATATTCCTTGCTCTGCTCTTTCATTTGTCTTTTCTTTCTGGGTAGAAGAAGTGGTAAGTGAAGATAAAAATGACCTTTTTTTTTTTTCCTAAAGATCGTAATTCTGTGAAGTGACTTCTTGGACAACAGAATTTAGATTTAGTTTGCCTTCTCTGAAACAGAAACCCAGCTGATCCTGTTAAAAGAGTGTAACCAGCAGATACATCGGTGTTCTTGCTGCTCCCTACCTGCTTGATCCTTGCAAGTATTCATTGAGAAGACTGATACAGGTTTTATGTTCTTAATCTTCTGTTTTTTCTTGGACTGGAACTTTTATGAATAATTTAACTTAATTATCATATATCCTTATTGAAGAATATTAGTTTATAGAGGAACATTTCGGAAAGCCTACTGACAAACTGCCTGGTTCCACTGGGTGCAAAAATCCAGCGTTAAGTGATGATGATGTTCAATACGTCCAAAGGAAAATCATTATTTCAGTTACTTCTTAAATAGCTCTCTGGTTCGGAAAGAGTATTTGAGTTAATGGTAGTTTGGCATCATTATGTATTAATGGGTTCCATCTGATTTATTTTTTCTGGCAGTTATCCGCTCGCACGATGTATTACGCCTGACCGTTCCATTTCCCCTGCTATTGAGTGGTAGATGGTGGATTAGTACCTCGAGCCAACGAGAGAGGCTGCATGGGAACATAATGGCATCTCGCATCATTTTTAATGGTGAGTTATGGACTGTCACGCAGAATATCTGGACACACTTAATAACTTTCTGATGACAACTATAACAGAGGTAAAGGTATGGGTGCAACTGAGCTGCTAGAGAGGCAGGCTCCTGCTCACCAGATTCTGTTACACTGCACTGAGTTGCCTTTGTAGATATTTTTGTAATTACAAACTTTTTCCTAGCTCCAGTAGTGCTTAAATAAAAAATTGATCCCATGGAATTATATTGCTGAATATTAAAGTCGGTATTTATTTGCAAGAGTCACTTTGGGGTGCCTAATTTGTCCGCAAGAGCAAGGTTTTCTGCTCAGACTGCAAAATGGTGCAATAAAAATCAGTGATTGATGTTTATTATCAGATTAAATGGTTTAGCTGTGGGGATCAAAGTTATAAATTACAGCCCTCCACAAGCTGTGATTGGCCACCAGAGATCTTTCGAAGTGCCAGCGTTTTTTAATGAGATCGTATATTTTCAAGCCTCTAACACTATCAACTTTTGTAGTTTATTGAAACTGTGTTTAAAATAACAGCTTACCAGGTGTCAAAAATATTGGACATGTTTTGTATTTGCTTGGTCAAACATCCCAGAGGGAAAAAAACCACCTGAGTTATAAGCCAGGACTTCTGAGAAAAGTCTGAGGACTTAAAGAGGGCGAGGGCCAGGGATGCCATCCTCTGGCTCTGTGCTGGTATAATTTTTACTGGTTTTTGGTCACTTCACTATGAACATGAGGCCTCAACGTGCAGCAAATGTTGTATGCTCTTTGGCTCTCCCTCAGGCTGCAGAGGAGAATCATAACCTGGTTATTCACATAAATGTTTCCATTCCTGGGTCTTGTGGAAAGACTACAGCATCAGTGTACTATTGGTTGGATCAAAGTTTAATGGTCAGCTTTTTCCCTGTTTTTCTGTTATTTCTCCCTCCATTCCTGTTGGGAGACTGGCCCTGGTGACATCAACATTTTCACCCACTGCTCATCAAAGTAGAGGAAACGGGAGATTGCTCTAAATGGCAAAAAAAAAAAAAAAAAAGAAAACACCCTGATATTATTTGCTTAGAGCTGATAGGGCATGCCCTAAATGTCAAAAGGATAATATTCAAATAATAGACATCTGATGAAAGGAATACTGAAATAATCTTGGTAGATTGCTCTTAAACTCTCTTATCTGAAAACAAGCAGTTAAAAAATAGCTAAAATTTCATCTGCCATTAGAGAAGACTAAATTATATTTTGTTACTTGCTATGGGAGATTTATAATTGGGGTAAAATCTTAACTGTGAAAGCATTAATCTCAAGTACAGCATTGTAGCATCAAAAGAATGACATTGTCTTCCTGTCCTCAGGACATTCTTTGTTAGAAAAATCATTTGTTTTACTCACAGGAGGTCTTTTTTCTTTTTATATTAAAAAGTTGGGCCTTTTTTTCCTTGTGGCTACATTTACTCTCAGGAGATTCTGATTAAGCAGCTCAGTTCAAAAGAGTTTGCACTGTACGGTCATTTTGGGAGTGGGGGGAGAAATCATTAGGCGTGCTGTGGGTATTGCAGCCGCTCAGCTGGGGAGAGTTTCAAAGCAGGCTCTCTTCTATTCTTCCTGCATCAGCACATTGGAAGCGCTTCCCTGGGCACCAGGATAAATGAGGGGCTTTTTCAAAGGTGTGAAAATATTATTTAAAGAGAGATGTACAAGTATCATAGAATGATAGAATGGCTTGGGTTGGAAGGGATGTTGAAGACTATCTAGTTCCAACCCCCTGCCCTGGGCAGGGACACCTCCCACCAGACCAGGTTGCTCCAAGCCCCATCCAGCCTGGCCTTGAACCCCTCCAGGGATGGGGCAGCCACAGCTTCTCTGGGCAACCTGGGCCAGTGTCTCACCTCTCTTAGTCATGAATTTCTTCCTAAGACCTAGTCTACAACTCCCCTCTTTCAGTATAAAACCATTCCCCCTCATCCTATTGCTCCACTCCCTGACCAAGAGTCTCTCCCCATCTCTCCTGTAGCCGCTTTAGGTACTGGAAGGGGCTCTAAGGTCTATCTGGGGTCTTTTCTTCTCCAGTCTGAACTTCCCCAACTCTCTCAGCCTGTCCTCTTAGCAGACGTGCTCCAGCTCTCTCATCATCACCATCCTCTGAACCCACTCCAGCAGGTCCATGTCCTCCTTATGCTGTGGGCTTATGTTATGGCCAGTGTATCAATTGATTTGCAGCAGGTCTTGCCCAAAGATTGCCCTTTTGCAGCCAAGGACTTGCCCAGAATTCTCATCAGGCATGGGGGCATCCCCATTTCTGCACCCTGCTGGATCTCTGCTTGCTCTAACATTGCTGGAAGGGCATCAATGAAAGAAGTAACAGTTGCTGTAATTATAACAGGTTCATACATGGAGCGATTTGATCTGTTGTTGTGTCAAATTGCTCTGGTTTATTTTTCTAATTATTTTTTAAGGGCTGTAATGAGCAGAGGCAATCTGCAGCTTCTGCATTGGAGGCAAAGCCTGGTGTGCAGCAGAGATCTGCGCTCAGAGACTGGGCGCTGGTGTGGGGTTGTCAAGGATGCTGGCACTCCCTCACATGGGAGGAGTGGCCCTTGCTGCTATAATTGTACCTTTATCACGCAAGCCACGGTGGAAAATAATTAAATTTCATAAAAGCCTGTCTCATTTTGAGCCCCTGAGGGTATCAATTAAATGTAATAATGGTAACTGCAGCTTTTAAGCAAATATGTAGGATTTAAAAAAAAAAAAAATATTAGGTGAAGTGTTTTGCACAGTGTGGAGCTGAAGACTTTATTTCCATGTTCCCCTCCCTGTAAGTACCACTCCTGTAAAGTCTCAGGAGGAGCTGTTCCTGCGCAAAAAACGAAGGAAGGTGATGGTCAGGGTTCTTTTTGGTGGCTGAAGGCAGGTCCTGGAGGTACCAAGTGTGCACATAGCTTTATATTTCTTAGCTGGGCTGTGCTATATGTGGTAACCTTAAACTGCCTGAGCCACCTAGTGCAATTCATTATTGAGCATCTTTAGGAATAAGTCACCATAAATATATATATATTTTTGTTTTCCTAGTGTATTGCCACAAATGAATGCACACCCACCCCATGCTCAGATGTGATGCCAGGTTTTCTGTACCTCGGGGTATCCACTTTAACTAGCGTGGACTACATGCCTGACATGGAGGTTGACCTCTTTGGAGAAGGGGATGTTCGTTGCTGGGCTGCAGCTCTGCTAGCAGAAGCACAAGCTGCTTTATGGGAGCATTTGAGAAGCACCATACACCTTCTGCAAGGTTGCATCAGAGGGAAATAAACCACTGAAATTATCCTAATAAATTATAATAATTGTGCCTGGCAGCATGCGGTAATTTAAAATAGATTAATCTAACAAGCTTTAGATATGAATAAATAATAAACATCTTCATGCATTGGGAATCTTATTCTATTTAATTCTGAATGAATATTAATTACCCCCTCATAAACCCAATGCAAAAATCGATCCGTGTGGAGAAGGCACAAGGTATTAAGTATACCAAATTGGACAGAGCCCAAATGAATATTCTCATCGTCAATTAAAGTCGGATTACACTGCTGCTCGGCTCTGTCACCGGCTGCCTGGTGCTGAGAAGCAGGCATTAAAAACGAGTCTGTGCTGTAGGGTTTATCTTCAGTTTTATATCCCTTGTTTTCTGGCAGGATTGGATGGCTGGCTTACTGCTGCGTGGGATGGGTCAGGAGTTACCTGCTGTCCCTCTGAGGAAGGAGGAAGCCACAGGTGATGCTTGGCCATCGGAGTGTTGACAGCCAGCATCGCCCTCATGCCACGGGCACATCCTCCATCCCAGCTGTGCGCAAATCCCTGGAGCTGAGATTCAGGAGTCTTGCCTCCAGGCTTCTGCAGTGGTAATATGGAAGAAAAACTTTCTCACCTGGCAGAATGACCACCCCTTGGCCCATGGTGACATTGAGTAGGGGGAGCCGCTGTCCCAGACGGCAGTGTGATGCTCTGGTGCCTGTTGTGTTATGCCTCGTGTGTGCCAACCCCAGCAAAGCTAAAGACCTGCTTGGTTTTGAGTTGGAGCATATGGAAGATGGATGAGAGGGAACATCTGCACCATCTGCTCTAGAGGAGCTCCATCCTTCATCCTCACACCTTGCCGTGTTGCTGTTGCGTTTGGATGATATCCTTCATTCCCTCCCATTATCACTGTTCTCCAAAGGCCATATCTTTCTTAAACAAAATGGTTTGCTTAGCAGTAGGCTACACTGGGAGCTCTGAAACGGAAATTTCCTCTGCTGCCTTTTTCTTTGCAAGGCTTGGGCATATATATTTTGCTTGTAGAAGTGGGTATCAGGATCTTGTTTTTGGCGAACATACCAGAATGAGCTAGGGAGGATAATTGGGGTGTTTGGAGACACGATGACACACTGGGGCCAAGGCAGGGGGGGACAGTGGGAGGTGCTGGCTGCAGCATGGGGCTTGGTATGGCAGGAGTGATGGTCCTGTGGTGAACTGCTGTGTAAAAGTGGGTTTGTGTATGGAAAGAGAGAACCCAAGGCAGGCATGTCACGAGCAGCATGCTCCTGGGGATGCAGGCATGGCGTTTTGCATCGTGGTTGAAATCGTAAAGCCTGGCAGAGTTAAATGAAGGTCACTGGCAGTAAAAAGTGACAGGGATGTTTTAAGATGTATCATAAAATAAACTGTAGCCTAAAAAAAAAAAGCTTATGATGGTATCTGCTGCAGGCTTTGGCCTCCATTTTAAAGCTGCCTTGATCTTTTAACATGGAAGCGATTTGCTGCCGTTGTACCATGCCTGAGATCTGCAGATACTGTACTTAAAAGTGTTTGGAGGTTGCTGGTATCCTCAGGGTTTAAAGATAAGGGGGAATGAGATTGGAGGGAGAAGGAAAGGAGAAATGCTTCTGTGTGTCTCTCTGAGCCAGGGTCTCGTTTCAGGTGTATGTTGAGCAGCTGCTCATGGACTAAAGTGTGCAAGAAAAGGGCGTAATGGATAGCATGTGAAAAGGGAACAGATGAAGAGTGCTGGGGGATTGTTTCTTGTCTCTCAGACATCTCTTCACCTGAAGATTCTCTGGGACCCGGGCATCCAGAATGCCCCTGGTTTTGTCTGGTAGCCAAACTGACATGTCTGTCCAGTGCTGCCAAGAGGTGGAGTGACACTGTGTGGCTGCAAGGGGTGTGCATGTTCTTGTATAGGATAAAAACATGTTGGCTGGGAATTGTAGAGAAATCTTTATGCTTTTCCTTTGCCGGTGTTGTCATTCTTCAGTAAGTAAAAAGGTGGTCTCTGTTTACTCCATGCAAGAAAATTTACAAGCTAAACAAAAAACCACCCCATCAGCCCCCAGATCTTAATAGTTCCTATTTCCTCAGAAACCAGCAATTAGCATGTCTGTCTTGCTTTCACCTACAGCTTAAATACCAAAGAAATATCTTCCCTACTTGCAGTAAAATTCAAGAAACATTAGCAATCAGCTTTCCGTGTTGTCTTCAGTGTTAGAGATGGATGGACAAATACAACGACATTTGCTCCAGCTTATGAGCTGTTATCTCTACATGCATCCTTTCTGAATACTTAATAAAATTTTTAGAGTCCCTTTTCATGAGAAAAGAACTTTAAAATAGAAATATGAGACCCGAACCTCAACAAAAAGTGAGAACCACCCTGTATCAGCAGACCAGGAATTAGACTTTAAGAGAAGAATAAAGATATTTTGAAGAGCTCAAATATACAGTGATTGTTTTAATGTTTTATATCAATTTGCTTAGAGAAATAACACATGCTTTCTCTTGGGGACCATGCTTTTTGTGAGGCTTGTGAAGAGCCTGGGAAAATACCCTTTTGCACACAAATGGGCTTGCTAAATAAAAGCACTGCATAAGACAACAAAAGGAGGAGATGATGTATGGGCCAGTTTCCCTTCTCCTTAGAGCTTGCAATGGCATCGTTTACCATTCCTCACCCTAAGGACATATTCTAGCAGTGACAGGTACACATTTTTGCCAAACCTGACATTTTTTTCCATTTCATTTAATGTTTCCCCAACAAGCAGGTACTGCATTTGTGGGGAAGGAGATAAAAATCAGTATTATCATCTGTAGAGTCTAGGCCCAGGCATAGGTTCATTGAGCTTTAGACCAAGACCGGTGGATGCTGTCTCTGCAGATCCTCTAAAAAGGATATATTTAGATTAGCTATTAGGAAGAAATTTGTGACTGTGAGGGTGATGAGACACTGATGCCCAGGTTGTCCAGAGAAGCTGTGGTTGTCCCATCCCTGGAAGTGTTCAAGACCAAGCTGGATGGGGTTTTGAGTAACCTGGTCTAGTCAGAGTTGTCACTGCCTGTGGCAGGGGGTTGGACTAGATGATCTTTAAGGTTCCTTCTAATCCAAACCATTCTATGATTCTATCACCTCCTCCCCAGGTGAAAGTTTCCCAGCCCCTGCCCTGGGAAGTAGAGGGATGGGGGATCCAGAAGAGGAGTAGGCGATGGCTTACAAAGCATCTTGAAAGGCAGTTGCATGGTATAGGTAATCAGTATCTATTTTTGGAGTGGCAAGTAGGCTTTAAAATCCACAACACCCATGGTAGTGGAATTGCCAGTTAATTGCTGATTTTCAGCTCATTCATTTTCGTTGCTCAGGTTGCAATGTTTTGTGCATACTTTGAAGCACCTGTGGCACAAGGAGGCAACTACGGTGTTATCCCTCATGCCCTTGCAGCAGCTGCGCAGCAACTGTGTGCTCCCGAAAGCCACCTTTGATGATAAATAGCCAGCAATATAAAAACAAGGAAGAAGGAGGAAGACTAGACAAAAAGAGGGTTTGTAAGACTTGAATTTTATAGGTTTACAAGTATCTTTAGAGGATCCTTCACTGTAGCTAAAAGCATTATTTAACTGTATGGCATCAGTGGTTTTTTTGGTTCTTTTAAGATGGGGAGTGCTGGAATGAGGAGTGAGTTGCAGCAGTTCATGTGGACACTGTAGCATCTGCCCTGCTTGGGCACATGAGGCAAACCAGCTGGAGCACATACAAAACACAGTGAATTTTAAACATAGTTATAATGTAGCCTGTTTTGATCCAGGGTTTTCTGGAAATACTTTAAATCTGACAGGTCTGATCAAAAGAAAAAAAATAAAAAATCTTGTTTTCCATACTGACGTGGATGCCTCTGGCCATTTATATACAGTGTAGGGACATGGCTTAATATCTTAAGGATAGAAATAACTTGTGGGCATTTTATTTTCATCCAGCCCATGGTAGTGTAAGTGTTCACTGCCTGCAGGCTTGGACCTTGCTTGAGTCAAACTCCTGCGGCTGAGCCACACTCAATGGGCTGAGCTCTTGGGCTCTTTCCCAGAAGAAGAGTGTTGAGCAGAGTCTGCACTGGTTGAACCTGGCATTTACAGGGCATGATCCTGAAAGCTGTGTGTGATCTGTGCTGTGGTACTGGGAAGAACATAAGTAGCAGCAATATGATCTAGCTGGGGCCTTTTAGAAGTGTTTTTATATAGATCCATTACAAAAGATTTGAGAGAGATTGCTTTTTGGCCTTTTCTGCAAAGAGAACAAAGTGTTATGAGTCTGACCTGTCTGAAGAAGCAGTTCCTTTGCCTTACTGCTTGGCAAGATTTAAATCCTGCTGCCATATTGCATTGATACCGAATAATTGCTGTAATACCAGTCCTGGTGTAAACAATGAGTAGTTTTCTGTCACTCAAGTAGTGAAATTACATATATTTTTGCTGTGAAAGAATTAATCTCACAGCTCAGTGTTGTACCCCCAGGATGAGGAAGCTTCTTACTCTGAGCGCGGGCAGTATGAGCCACATCTCCAAGGAAAAATGAATTAAGGGGGAAAGATGGGGGTAGGACAGAGGTTTGGGGATATAAATTATTTAAGGCATCAGGACAGTCACTTCTGTTAGACAACAAAAGGGGTTATTGCTTGTATTGTAGCCTGCAATTCCAACAATGTTTATGGTTTTCCTTTGTCTAGGCTCCTGTAGTGTAACACCCAATGTGATTTTCACTTTTACTGGGTAGCTGTTCTATAGCTTAGTGTGATGCTCTTCAGCTGATCATGTGAAAATCGCATGGGTTTTGATCAGAAAAATTCAGCAGCATCTTTCTCCTCTTCCCCATCGTAGTCTATTTTGTGATGAAATAGAGACTGCTTCCTGCTCTTTGCATGCCAATTTCCCATTTATTTACATTTCTCAATTTCCAGCAGCGGGTGAGAAGCTAACAGAATTTTTAAGGTGGAAAAAAAAAGTAGCTTGTGAACCAAATGTCCAAATTGAATAATAAGAAACACATGATCCCAGCTCAGCCAAGTGAGCCTTTGCTCTACCAGAGCTTTGGGACCTTAGTTTCTTTTTTCTTGCTTTGTATTTTCAAATATACATGAAGCACTTTGAATGGTCCAGCATGCAGCCGGGGCTTCAGCACAGTCTTTGGGCGAGTGCACTGCCCCTGGTCAGAAACAAATTTGTGGCACCTGCATGCTTGTCCAAGAGTTTTGTAGAGAAATTTGTCCTCCTGGCAGAAAGCAAGTGAAGATGATTGTAGCACAAAACCAAGACTCATAAACTGCCCAAAAGGAAAATCAGTACAAAACCAGGGCAGCCGTAGTGTCTCCATGTGTAATGAATGGCCTTTATTTGAAAGAGTGATGTGCAATATAGCAGTAACTGGCAAAATGTGTACGCTTGGGTGAAAAATTCTCAGTAATGTGGAGCTCCAAACAGTGAATGAAATTCACCATATCTTTATAAAGTGTGGAAAATACACTTAAAGTATATATATATTTTTTCTACAGTGCAGTAGTTTCATATTGTTCAATCTATTGCATACAGGCAATTTGCATGCAATTTAGTGCAATATTTATACCAGGCATTTCATGTTGGTCTAAGTAAATGAGGGAGTGCTGGCAATCCTTTCATTATTAATACCACTAGAAGTAATGATTTTGTATACCAAGTTGCAGGGTTTCAGCAAGCGGATCCCTAGTTAATGTAATGTGTTTGACCTTCACGCTTAGTGGGGTGAGCTCTGATAGTCTATCTGTTGTGTAATTGCCTTTTGATTATTATTCACCAGCCCTGGTATTGTTTAATGGGCAGATTAGTATCTGGCTTGTGAGCTTTGGTTCATAACCACGTCTCTTCTAAACATCGTGCTATTTTGTCCTTTGTGAAATCACCATAGTAACATTGCAGGGAAAATCGTGTGCCTTATGGTTTTACCCTGTGCTGAAATATCAGGGCTGGCCAATGTTTTTTTTACTTTTGTCCACCTCTTGTCTTTAACTCATGCAGAGGCCAGAGGAAGTTGTGCCTTTGGCTGCAATATGATTGTAATTTCTTCTGTGGATGTGGATACAGCTAGGCTGTGGAAGACCTTGTGGAGGACTGGAGCATGTTGTGTAGCTGCTCCTTATGCCATGCTGCTCTCAATTCCTTGGGCTGACTGCAATAAGGAAGATGAAAGATAGTCCTTGCTTCAAACAACTGGTAATCAAAAGGCACAAACCCAAACCTTGTTTTATGCACAGGTGACTGAAACAATGAAGAGTAAAGTTATGTTGGGGTAGTGTTGTGCCACCCTGTGTGTTTGCATCCTGCAGAAGGTCTCTGCTCCTTGGGTCCTGTGTCATTCATACTAATTTTTCTCCCTGTTTAAGAAGCACCTGTCTGTTTAGATGGGTGTCTCTGAAGGTAAACTTATTTTCTCCCCTTTCTTTCAAGGAGACTAAGGAATTTAGTTGCCCAGCAGATATGTGTATTTTGGGGGGAATATGACTGTGATTTTGTTGGCAATGATTGCTGAGCTCTGTTACCTTCAGGTTCAAAAGCATAAACAGCACAGCCTGTGGTTTTGCACTCAATGTGGCACATGGTGACCAAGAGTGTCATTGTCCCAGGGAGGAGTGGGGTCTGGGATCAGTCAGCCCATCCCAGTGCTGTGACAGCTGGTGCCCGTAGGTGCTGCCTGCTCTTCCCCCGCTACCCAGCTGTGGGGCTTTGGCGAGGGTTTCCCTGATCATTACTGCTCACTCTGCTCTGTTATGTGAAAAGAGAGAAAGCTTTTGTTCAATAATACATTGATAAGCTAAACTCCGTGATTCTGAAAATAATAATTGGGTTGCCAGTATGTGTTTAAACAAGGGATAAATTATACGTGGTTTTTGGCATGCAATTTCACCCCTACTGGTCCAGAAACTCATTACAAAGGTAGGAGTGATCGCTAGCCAAGATTTCCAGCTTCCATTCTCTTTCCTATAAGACTTTATACTATTGCGTTATAATCTTTGGCTGATATCAGCATGTATCATGCCCCAACTGCCACGGGTGATAAAACGTCTGACAGTTTTCCACATCCCTGTTAAATAAAACCCCATAACGGTAAATCATCCGAAACAATGTCTCTTGGCTGGCTTCAGAACATGTTGGTTTTTAGCCTGAACCTCTTGGAGAAGTGAGAAGTGATAATGTGTGTTTCCCAGCTCTGTGCAGCATTGGCCCCTTCCTCAGAAATACTGGAGTTGGTTTCGGTAGCCCTTATGGTTGCTATTATGGCTCCTAAACAAGGGGGAACCTCCCATGGTGATTTTTCCAGGGAAGTCTTGCTGTGCAGGCGACGAGCCTGGTGTGGCCAAGCTGCGGTGGGAAGCTCCTCTGCAAACCTTAATTCCTACCCTATGCCCTAGCAAATAGAAATCATCTGCTCTACTTGAGTTATTTTGCTTTGATATGGAGAAGAACACATTAAATGTCTTCCTTGGACTATGGCTGACTGGTGGGTCAAAAACATGATGGTATTTTTGTTTCTGATCCAAAAAAAAATTACTCTCTGGGGTGTATGCTGAGAGGTATCATACATACAGCTTCCATAAACAGAGCAGAGCTTTGGCAGAGGTTAGAAATCCCTCTTTGGCGTGATGATTTGTGACCATGTTGCTGTGTTATTGGGTTGTCAACTTGAAAGAAAAAAATGCTCTTCTGCTTTCATTTATTATGCCTGGAAAAAGGGCCCCCGTTGCTCTCCTTGCTCTTGTCTTGATTCATCATGAGGTTTAACCCCGAAGCACGCAGGGAGGGCTGGCTGCATGCTGGGATCTCTGCTCCCCTCCTAAATACTTCTGTAAGTTATGGTTTCACTTACAGCAAAATGGAAGGCAAAATCTGGCCTCTTCTAGCTGCTTGCTTGACATTTTTGAGGTACTTATGGTAGCAAATGCAACCCACATCTTTGAGGAAGGAGGCTGGGCTATCAACTGGGTTGTTCAGTCTTGTAGAAATTCAGAGAGGAGGGTAAAAAATGAGCCACTCTGGGCTACCTTTGGCTCAAATTCTTCCTGTCCTGTGCAGAAAAATGCTATTGGAAAACACGGGCCCAAAATCATTAACAAAACCATCTGCAGACCGTACGTTGGCACAGATGGGCGTTTCGCTTCAGTTCTTGATTAATCGAAGACAAAAACGTGTGTTTCCCGGTTCCTTATGATGAGAAAATGTTCTGTGGAGAGCAGTAAAGCTTGTTTTGGTGCTTGAAGCAAAACCTCTTCTCCTAGAGCAGCTTCCTTGGTGCTGTGACCTATCCGCAGTAGGGCTGGATACTGTGACCGGGGGAGGCGAGGGAGATGCAGCTCCTGTCAAAGCAAATATCTGTGCGAGGAGTTTGTAGTTTGGGTTGAAATAGTTTGATACATGGATAAATAATAGGAAAGCACTTAATTCATAATTGCTTAATATCAGGATACTTATGCGTCTTGGCTGTTACAAGCCCAGTGTTATATATTACTCCTCCTTATTGCCCTTCTTTCACTTACTGTTCTTCTTATTGCCTTTCTTTATATGTTTTGTGTTTTGGGAACAAACAGGAAACAGGAGTCAATTTAGAGAAGCTCAGGTATATACTAAATATATGTAGTAAAGCCTACATTCTTATGATCAATTTCTCCATTAAGCCTGGGTGCTTTGGGTTGCTTGTACAACTCAACATTAGTGAAATCTATCCAGATACCACATCGAAAGAGATTCCTTTAGCACAATGTATTCAAGATGAGGTTTAAACTTCCTGCAGAAAAAATGTACTGTGTGCGATTTTATTCCTAGGTCACATTAAGTGCAATTACATTTATGTGGCTCTGAATCAGTTTCCTTAAATATCTGGGCTATATATTTAACTTCCCAATGAAATGGCTTATGCTGTAAATATTGAGGCCATCCAGGGTGATTAAATATTAAAAATGACATTTAAAGAAAAGCCCCAGTTGCTGTGTGAGGTGAGCTTTCCTGGCTTTTGGCAAAGTGCAAGCTGATAGACAAGCTTTGTGTCCAGACACTGATGCTGGTTTTGCAGGAAAAAAAAATAAGAAATCCCTCAAGAATTCCCACCCAGGGTCAGGGATGGGTGTCAGAGCCCTCTGTGCCCCCAGGACAAGGGCAACAGGTCCAGAGCTTTAATATTTCCTTACCTTTCCCTTGCTCAACTCAGCTAAAAATTTCCAACATTGTGGAGACAGGAAAAAAAATAAACATCCCAGGTCTTGAGGGCAGTCGTGGTGATGAGATTTACTTTGGTGGGCTCAGAGAGGGGAAGAACAACTGTATTTTACTCTCAACTTGCAGGGGGTTTATTCTGCAGGGACTTGTGGCATTCAGCCCGTGAGCCTTGATGTGGTCATTCCATCAGGCAGTAGACTTACTAGCTGGGTTTCCAAAGAGCAAATGAGAATCAAAACATCCCAAAGCTGTAACAGAAATGCCTTCCCCCTGGCACGTTTGCCAGGTCCCTGGGCTGGAAGGTGTCTGGCTTTCCAAGTCTCCCCTCTCAAAAGTTTATAGCATCACTTATGGCAGTGATGGAGGTACTGCACCAGCGTGACGCTTGTTGCTATGAGTCAGGCAGTGGCATCACTATGTTATAAAGCACTTGGTAAATTCACTCTTATTTTGCATAGCATATCTCTAATTCTCCAACAACTCCTGAAGAAAATATATATGGAGCAATTACAGCAGTCCATTGAAAGTCTGCAGAAAATGAGGTGGATTTAAGGAGAAACCTTACAACAGCCTACTTGCTTCAGGTATCACCAGGTAATTCATTCCCCCACAAGGAGCATTGTAATAAAGACTAAAGTTCTCCTGCCCAGGGTTTGAATTCTAGAGGTCAGGACTTTCACGAGGAGAGAAGTTGCAGAGTAATAATTCAGGGAGAAGGTGCCTTACCCGAATACAGAGTCTTTCTATGTGTAATAAAATTCCACTGCATGTTGCAGCCCTTGGCTCTGTTGTAACCAGAATTAAATAGCCTGACAGATACTGTTGATTTTCCCAAGTTATGTTTGTACTGTACCATTAAATTCCGCAACTGGCTTAAATGTAAAGAGGTGAATGGGAGGGAGGGTGGATGGGTGGGTCTGTGCCCAATGTATGCAGGGTGGTACCCACCAGGGGGTCTCCTGGAGGCAGTAGGAACAGGAGGGGGCTGTGGTCCAGCTCATCTGCATCTCTCTCCAATGTGGCCACAGGGACACACCCCAAATCCAGCCTGGGCTTCCTGGAGACCTTTGCCTGGGGAGGAGGTGAGCAGAGGCACCAGGGAAAGTGTTTTTCTGCACCATCTGGTGACACCAAGCATAACTTTCTTAATTACCCTCTCTGACATGGCTTACTATTTGTCAGTCTTGAAATAAAGTAGTATTAAAAGTCAGAAATTTATGGGATCTGCGCGCCTGTGGGAAGGCTGTAATTTCAGGCCATTGATTTAAAGGGATATAAATCAGGAGGGAAGAATAAATAGAGTAGATGTCAACTCTAAGATTGCAGGTGACATGCATTCTATTTGATTGGGATTTTTTGAGGAGAGCATATAGCCATTGTTTGCTTTAAGTGGAAATGATACAAATGGATTGCACACTGATCTCTGTCCGAGTGGGAACGAGATCCTGACCACATCTCATTCATTGTCCTGCAAAACCCAAAGGATGTCTGGGAGGCTCGTCAGTCTGAAGATAAGTTGCTGCCTCTGCCATCTCTCATGACTCTGAGGCATTTGTAGTTCACTGTTTGGCAAAATAAACCTGTTGTAAGTGAAATGAAGGAGGCACTGCATAAAAAGACCTGGGGTGCCTTTGCACATTGGTCCTGTTACTTTTGGGTTCACCAAAGCAGAGTATGTGGAGAGGACAGAGAAATCTGTGCCTTCCAAAAAAAGCCCCAAACAAACCACCCCTAACCTCCCTCTCTCCCCCCAAACAAAAAAATGACAGCTGTCACGCTATCACAGAAGCCATGTACTGAATCTGAAAATACCCAACACAGCAAAATTCTGAAATAAATTTTACAAACCATGGGAGAGAATTAAAAAAGTTGGTTTCCTTCCACATGGGTGAAATTCAACACAACTGTGCTCATATTAGTGACTTAAGTGACAAACGGTGAATGCATGCTAATTTTAACTTTCCATCTGGAAACATCCCTAGTTAAATGGTGAAGTGTCCTCATCATACATTATTTCAGTAGGAAGGTACTTGAGGCTTTTGGAAACTTCAGATTTGAAAAGATATTTTCAGAGTGGCTGAAAACCATTTACTAACCCAGTATTAATATGCGTGTTGGACTTCTAGGTTTACCTATGGCTCTGCAGACCTCCAGCTCCAGGGACAGAGGAATGTTCCTCTGCATGTCTGCTGAATCACTTATATTATTTGTGACAACCTGGTATATCCCCAGAGGTCAAGAAACGTGAATACATGTCCCCTCCAATGGATTCCTATCAAGGACAGTTGTGAAGATGGACTTTTCTCGACTTAACACATTTTGTTTCAAAATCCCTGACGTTTTTTGACTCAGCAGGTGAATTGCCACTTAAGTTTATCCACCAATGGTCTTGGGAGAGACTTTTGTAATAAAAGTCAATATCTGAGATTAGTGAGAGGTTTTCTTTTAGGTTCCTGTTGGGTGCCGGATTGCTTTCCAGCTGAGAGTAGATATTCGGTTTTGGCTTGGATCTTGCACTAGAACATGGGGCTGCTTACAGTTCCTGGTGTTTTCTTTTATTATTTTTTTTCCTCAGTATTTAAGTCATTTAGCCGCTCATTAAAACTGTGAGCAGAATTTTTCATACATTTTTATGCCAAATGATCTTTAGATCTGGAAGAGAACTGTGGGCTTTTTATGTTATTGCCGAGTTAGCACTGAACCCTACTCAATCTGCTTCTCCAGTAACACCTCCCAAAGCTGGAGATAATATCTGAAAAGCCTGCTCTGATGTTAACCCTTTCTTTTAGTTGCTCTAACGGATCAGCCAGGTCCGCATACAACCGCAAGCAGGGAACCATGGTAATGTAAGATAAATTAAAGATGATTAAACGCTTTCTGGCTTCCCAGGGTGAAGGGCAAGTTGGGACGCCACAGCTAACTAATTGGTCCTGGGTTATATAGGAAATTTGTAGTATAGTAGGTTCTTGAACCCCTGTATGAGGCAAGTGTCCTATAATTGCATCTTCAGCAGTCTGTGGATAAATTTGTTGCTCGGCTTTCAATGGGATAACGGACTTGCTTGTTCCCTGCCCTCCTCTGAGAGCAGGACTCCATGTAGGTGTTACTATGACCACAAAAGCAGCAGATAATAGTGATTATTCTTGCCTCCTCCCCATTGCAGCTATAAGGGTTTGAAGGTGGAAGTAGTCTACTGCTCGTCCTCCAGACTGGTAACATGCAGTAGCGCTGATGATCTGACTGTGGGTGTGGGAAGCCCTGGTACATAACCTGCTTTTAATAGGAAAGCATCAGTAGAAGGATCGTTAATTTGTCGGTATAGAGAGGTTCTGCCCTGTCTGGCAGCAGCAGCATGGTGTGTGTGCTACCCCCCGCGCAAGGACTGGAAGTTGATGCAGTCTTGTCATATTTGTGCTTTTAGGAAGACTGTAAAGGAAAAGGGAACAGATGTTGTGACTAATTGTCTTTTTTTTGTTCACTTGAGCTTCTCATCTCACGTGTCAAAGTATTAAAATCTCAGCCCGAGAAGTTACAGTAAGAGAATTGAACTCGTAAGCAAAAATTTTGCCTTGGCTGCTGCCACCTGTATTTCTCCGCAAATGATTTTTTTTTTTTTTTTTTTTTGTCTTACAGGATTTGAATTCTATTTCTTAACTCTGTTAAAAGAATATCCAAATACAGCATGTCCTTAAATTAACTGGCACCATCATCTCTCCCCAGAGCATGTAAGTAGATTGCTAAATACTACAAGCTCGTATCGGGGGTTCAGGCTCGAGTGAGGGGGCTTGCTGTTGAGTTTTCCCGAGCAATAAATGAGCTGAAGGTGCTTGGATGCAAATCTCTTCCTCTGACAATCCCCTCTGCACCACAGCCTTGCAGCTCATGAGATATCTGAGAGTGTTTACTGAGTTGGGTCCTTCTTCCAGTTGGATGGAGAGATCATTCTCCCCCTCTACACTGCACTGGTGAG
>VXBJ01002383.1:1507605-1532594 GCA_013400055.1 Nycticryphes semicollaris
CCCGGCCCCCCATTTCCCCCTGTCCCAGAGGTCCAGACAAATGCCACTTTTGGGGGGATAACTTTCTTCTGTTTGTGCATGTTGACTTGAAAACTTGGCAAAAAATTATAGTAGCAAGTTTGGACTTTCAGGGTTTGCTGGCTGCAAGGGGCACTGATGTGTTGCATTGCAAACATTTAATTAGCCACAACCTAATAAAGCAATGTTTTGACATGCTGGGAGGCAAGCATAATTTTTGTGTGAAAAAACATTTATGATAAAAACCCCTGCTTTTTTGCTTGGTCTGCACACTTGGCAGATATAAATCTGATCATCAGTTTTAACGGGAACTTAGTTAACGGCAGATTTTCTTCTGCCATTCACATCCCTTCCACACCTTGGTACCATTAAAGAAGAGGTAAATCACATCCACCTATCCCCAAATCTATGGATATCACCTTTGCCCCAGTGCTGCCCACCCTATCAGCCCCGTACAGCAGCCCCCAGCTCCTGCCTGTCTCCTGCCTGCAGGCAAGAGCTATTGATTAACTCACTGTTAACTAAGCACACACAAGATTGAAAAAATGCTAGCTTTATTTTAATAAATGCATTTGTGTAAGTGCTTTTGCAATACTGATATACATATATTATTTTTTTTTCTTATAAGGATCTGTGATATGGGAGCATCTCCTGGGGTTTTTATTACAGTTTAAAAACAAAACTGAGCTGGGTAATAGTATTTAAAATGATCCAAACACTGCTATTTTACATCTGAAGTTGCCTCTGGCTTTGTTCCAGTATAAATCTACCTGACTATTAAAACTGCCGTAACTGATGCAGTCCTTATTTTTCAAGGATGTATTAAGGGAACTGTGATTGAAAGATGACATAAAAATTATGTGGTGTTACTGCTGAGATATCTCTGATTATAGCTGCCTTTTACATCTTCTGAAAATTCCTGTATTTGCTATGTTATTTCCCTGCAAGGGTTTGTAAGTATTAAATTAATTTGTCGGCATGAGGTTCTAAGGAACAGAAGATATTTGCGTGCCAAGAAAAACTGTAAACACAGCCTTATCTGAACTTCATCTCCTCCTCAGAAGCCTTGTTCCTGCAGTAGGTGAGTAGCTCGAGGAAAGAAGCTAATTCAGGATGCAGTTGTGGGATTGTTGTCTGAATGCAAGAGGGGGCGTTATGGCAGAAACGGATTTGCTTTATGAAAGTTAATTTTCTCCTTCCATGGCTTCCCTGAAAATCTAGGGTTTATCCACAGGGCATTGTAGAATATTTGTGTCTCTGTGTGTATATGTGTGGATGCCTCATTTGTTAGCTACTTCTGCAAGGTCTCTCTTTTTTTTTCTTTGATGGTCAGGGTATGGAGCAGCACGATGAGGATTTTAGTTTATTTAGGGTACAAATGGTGGAGGTCACTCAGGTATTTATAAATGGCTTTCTGGCTAATTCCAGGACTGTCACAGGCTGTTTCAGAAGGGCAACAAAAAGTAAGAGGTGAAGGTTGGAACTGTGTAATTGAAAAATAAGTTGAACACAGCATCTGGTTTGCTTTCTGCTGCAGCATGAGACTTCACCTCTACCTTGCTAAATAGCTCTTAAGAGAGATTATCATTAAAATTTGGCAGCGACTCAACTGGAGTACATCTGTGCGGTATGAAATCAAATCTTTATTTCAGTGTGGAACTCCTGAATCAGCTGACTGTCCAGTTCATGGTTAAAAAAAAATGGGGGGGAAAATCTATAGAAACAATGTTAAATAAACCTAATTTTCAGGATTTCATAATTTGGAATTATGAAGTTCGCTGCAGCAATTCTGCCTTTGGTTAGCAACCAGAAAGGAGGAGTGGCTCCTTCTTGCCCTCACACCCCTGGGAACCAGCTCAGGAAATGCAGAACTGTTGTAATCCTGTTTTTCTCAGTGCTGGTGCATGTAGAAATACTCTCCTGCTCGAGAAAGCCCTTCCTGGGGCTCTGCCTCTTCCCAGGGCTGGATGCCTGCGGTTAATAGAGGACCGGGGGCACTCAGGCTGGAGTGGGATCACTGAACCCCAATGATTAACAAATGAATACAGCCAAAAAAAAATACTTGTAACGAGATATAGGACTTATAGACTGGTTAATAATCTATTCTATTTCTGTTTGAATAGCATTTCATTGTCTCACTAGGTTTTATTTAGCAGAGATATTTCTACAATTAGAAAATTACCTGATGTGTTGACTACGACTATAAATTCTTACATTCCTGGATTGTTTAAAACAATTCAATCAATTGTTATAATGAACCAAGAATTACTGTCTGATGAAGAGCATGATTTTTTTTCTTTTCTTTTTGCCGATTATAGTGCCAGAAGTTGGGTTTTCAGGATCAGCAGTGTGTTATTCTAAAACTTCAAAGTTCTTGGCTTCTTAGTTGTCTGCTTACAGGAGCGGGAATGTTATTGGTGTGAAAGACTTCATAGAGGGATGCTTGGTATGGTTGTACATTGTGGGGTTAGACACCAAAATCACACGTGGGGGTTATTCTGACCCATCAGAGCTAATTGGCAAGTGCAAATGGAAAACAGTGGCTGCTGGCAAAGAGCTATCCGTTGTAATCCTTGCAGTGATCTCTTCTTGATGTCTATCTCGTGTCATTGGCTTTCTCTTCACGCTCAGTGATAAAATGAAGAAAAAAGCTGTAAATATTTGAACAGAAAACAGTGGAATTTTTCTGTAAAAACATTCACTGAATATTTAAATGAAAAAATTCTCTTTTTAGATACTGCAGTTTTTTTTCCCTGTAAGTAATATTATTTCCAGCCATCTCAAATCAAGTGTATTAAGTACAGTCCAAGTAGTTACTGTTCTTCTGCATAATAGCAATCTGAAGAAGCTAACATGTTTGCAACTATTTTTTCCAGCAGAAATAAACCTGAATTTTGTGAATACTGAAAGTTATGAACTTGATGTGTGCAATGAGGCAGAATGCTTTTTTTTTTTAGGTGCTTACTCATTTAGTAGTTGCAAACAAGAAATGATGGATGAACAGTAATGTTGTTGAATAAATATTATTCCATTTCCCTCACTGATTCTTGACCTAGTTCAAAAATTCTTGTTACAAACATTAGGTCACTAATTGTATTTAAAAAAATATAATCCCATTAAATGTCCTGTCTTTAAAGAACTAACTTGTGGAAATGTAGAGGCTTGGAAGTAATGGTTTTAATTTTCACCACAGCTTTAATCCTTCACAAAAGACTTGTTTTTTGACACCAAAATGCAGATTATGCCCTTGGCTTTAGAGGAGAGCAGCCAACTGTGGCCTCTATTTAAAGTTAGGAATTGCTGCTGTTAAACAGCTCTCTGAAAGTGGTCCCTGCTTTGCACAATTTTGTTACTGGTATCTTCTTCATCCTGTTGGTTAGGAAAGATGGAGCTGCCTGGGTTAGCAAGAGATACAAGCACCATTTCTGCATGTTGTTGGGTTCTGGGAAGTCACTCAAAAAGCCAGTGAGAGGGGCTGGTGGGTGTGCAAGTAACAATATAGTATGTGGTTGAAGTGTGCCAGACAATGCGGTTTGCACCAAACAGTGCCGATCTGTGTGCTTAGCCTCATCTCTGAGCTCTTTGAGATGAGACGTAGGTGGTGGTTTGCCTGCCATCAGCAGTAAGAAGGAAGAGGTGACTCAGTGCAATGAAGCCATAAATGTCACGTGCTATAATTGTGGTCAACACAACGCTCTTATCAAGAACTGTGCATGTATTTTGGGAGTAAGTTTCAGGAGGTGTGTCCCTGTGCAAACACAGTCTCTGACTTTTTCTTCTTCACTAGTAAGGACATGAGTTTCCTTTTGAGGCTCATAGGTCTCCGAAAGCTTTAACACACATTAAAAATGCACACTTTCTAGATTCCTGCTTCATCACCTTGTCAGCTGCTATTGAGCTGCCATGGGGAAGGGGAGGGATGGTTTTGCCGCATGTCAAGCAGTCGGCTAAAAATGCCTTGGCTCGACGGGGGGTACTCTGAATGAAGGCTTTGCAGCACAGCACTAATCGCTTCAGGAGGAGAGATTGAATACTCTTCAGCTGGGAGGGGAAATTATAAATACAGATATCAGAGCAAACACATTTTTGATGACAGAGGCTTTAAGACTCCTGGGAGGCGAGAGATCCAAGTCATGATAGGTGCACCTCATCTCTCAAATTAATTGAAGGGCAAATGAGAGGGAAGGCTAATGTCTCTGTAGTCTTTGGTGTGACATATTGTGGCTGAATTCCTGGGAAATGTGTATCACTGTCTTAATAGTGAGCTTCCCAAAAAACAAAAAAGATTCAGTTCAGGGAGAAAGAAGAGATAAGAATGATTAGGTGGCTTAGAAGCCTGGTGGAGGGGGTAATTGCTCACTATAATTGAGGAGGAAGATCAAAAGAACTTGACACGAATACTTGACTTAAAACAGTGGGAAGAATTATGAAGAGACTTCAGCAAAAGTAATTAATACAGGAAAAAATTCTGAATTCTGTCTGTTTTGTAACTGGGACAAGTCATTTAGATGTTTAGGTGGTCCAAAGACCTTCTGCTCTTTATCCTATAGAAAGGTAATTCATCATCCCTCCAGTCACGTGTGAGAATTTGGTGTAGTTTGCTCTGTCTGCTCACTCCTTGGCAGGGGAACAAGCCACACTTCATGGTGCATCAGTTTATGGAGGACTATACCAAATTACATGTAAACTGCTAAATTATTATTTATAACCTAAAACTTAATGGACCAAAATTGTACAACTGGGTAGTTTTGAAGGTTGAAGAATAGTGTTTAAAAAAGATGGGGAGGAGAAAGTTCAAGAAGAGATGTACAGGGCAATAAAACCTATCTTTGGCATTTTCAAGCTGTGAAGCTGCTAAATTAAAGGCGAGAGTCTGATGTGCTTGCTTATGTTGACTAAGCACTTTGATCCTGTTGATTTTAGTGTACTGATGCATGCTCATGGTATTTTACTCCTTGAGGTACATAAAATCCCTGATTTCAGTGAATCACTTGAGCAGTAATCCTGCTTAATATGAGGAGAGATATTGGAAAACAGCAAGGCTGTTTATGTACATTCAGGTCGTCTCAAAAGTATTGTGTTTCTGTCCTTTACCAGTGATTTCAGTGTTACTAGCTCTAAAGAGGTTTAAACATTCTTTGTAACTCGGGCAAAATTTATCACTGACTCCCTTATAAGAAAAATGGACGTTAGTTCAGAAGCTTGCAAAGCAACAGTTTCACGCTAGCTGTCCAAACGTTGTAGAAGCCCTGCAACTGGTATGAGGCAGGAAGATTTAAGGATTTTCTTTATGACTGGAGGGATGCAGACCTGTTCAGAAATAAAGACTGTGTAAAGGACTTTTAGAAAGCATACAAGGCAGTTGAAAATGAAAGATGAGTGATGATTTGTGCCACTTCCCTTGTGCAGGTATGATTTAGTTGCATCCAGAGATGCACTGAAGTGGGAAATGACGCGGTCCTTCCCTTCCAAGTCAGGAGCCAAACTAGCAAGAGGCTCAGCATGTCAGAGAGCAAGTGTGCTGCTCCACAGGGACAGGAAGGTTTTGCCTAAAAAGAAAAACGCACTATCACCAAGGCTAATCAAATTGTTGATTCAGTATCATATAAGTTAGCTCAGGCACGTTCCTGCAGCATGCAGTCTTAATTTCTGTTACAAGTTCCAAATAGCTAAGATCAGCTCATGGGAAAGCCTACATAGATGCTCCCTTTAGTACTAGTTTAGCAATTGCATTTACAAGGTACTTTTGAGATGATCCAGTGGGATAGCCCCTATGCATGTACCTGAGGACAGGCATCCTGAGCTGCCCCCTGAAACGCAGGAAGACTCTTAGACTGCTCTCCTCTGCCCAAATCATAGACAGTTCCTCTCACTAACTGTGTTTTATTCACATGTTGCGAAGAAATGTTGTTGGAGACCTTAGAGCAGCCTTCCGGTATCTGAAGGGAGCCTACAGGAGAGCTGGAGAGGGTCTCTTTGTCAGGAATTGTAGTGACAGGACAGGGGGCAATGGCTTTAAATTAGAAGAGGGATGATTTAGATTAGACACTAGAAAGAAGTTCGTTACTGTGAGGGTGGTGAGGCACTGGAACAGGTTGCCCAGAGAAGTTGTGGATGCTCCATCCCTGGAGGTGTTCAAGGCCAGGATGGATGGGGCTTTGAACCTGGTCTGGTGGGAGGTGTCCCTGCCCATGGCAGGGGGGTTGGAACTTGATGATCTTTAAGGTCCCTTCCAACTCTAACCATTCCATGATTCTAAATTGGCCAATAAGTCCAAGCGCTTTTGAGAGGTCGTTGTTTGTGTTCCCTCTTGGCAGAGATTGTTCCCTCTTTTTCTCTGTTCCAACTTTTTTCCACAGCAGGCAGCATGTGGTAAGTGCTTTCAAAGATGAGCATTGCACTTTGGGATGGATGGGAGGGTAATGAGGGACTTGTGTAGGACTCCTGGAGGGAAAATCAAAGGAATATGCAGCTTGTTATTTCCCTGAGAAGAATTTATGCACATTGTTCAGAAGACAAAGGCAGATCAGTAGATTGGGTCTGATGGTGGTATGTGAGATTATAGTTTGACTTCGGTTGCCTCTTTCCCTTTTTTTTGTGTGGGTTTTTTTTTGTTGTTGTTGTTTTTGTTGTAATAGAAGTGCTGCTTGTCTGCAGTGCTGATGTAGGGAGCGGGTCATGGCTGCATTTGGACCATTTCCCTTCTCCTGGGGATATAAAGCACAAGATGAGTAATAAAAAAGCTGTATCGCCCACTTTTTGGAGTTCCAGCACACACCTCAAAAAGTCTGTAGAGCTTATTTTTACAGATCTCAGCTGCATTTCCTCTGCTGCAGCAGAATGGACAAGCTGATTCTCAACCCCTTGGCGATCAGGGCTTTGGGCACCCAAGAGTGGCCACTTCCCGAATTGCCACCCCAAGACCCTCCTATCCTAGAGGAGAGATGATGTTTGGGGTGAGGAGCTGCTATAGCTGTCCTGGAACACCTCAATATGCACAGAGCATATGTGCCTTACTCCATCCCTTTGAATTTAACTCCTTCATGGCAGTAAGGCTAGGGCTGCATTATAAGCATTTAAAATTGAGATTTTTTTTTTTTTCACATGCATATGTATTTTCAACAGAGTGCTGAATTCATTTTTTGGATTCAAAATGGTTTTCCTGCCCAGTATTTCAGTGCTGTGCTTGACTCGAACTGTCCTGGGAGCTCCGACTGGCATTTGCAGTTGCAGCATCCTGAGCTGACAGCAGGAGACCATTTACATGTTTTGCTCTTGTTTCTTGCGTCTTCGTGTCTGGAAAGCAGATCATTTTCTGGGAAATGGTAAGTGGCACTAAGAACAAAATAAGGAGACTGGGGGCAGGTTGTCTCCGTTCGTAGGAAAAAGTTAATAAAAGATGTGACAGGATGGAGTAGTATGAACATAAGTCTCTTTTGATCTTCACCGCTGGCTTACAAATCATGTGAATTTAAACAAATTTGATTATACCTCCAGCTATTAGTGATACATACTGTTGTTACAGGTCTTTTGCATTCCTGTGTATAAAGCTCTAGTTAACATACAACAGTCAAACTGCCATCAGTCAGCAAGAGATTTATCGTTCAAACCACAGTTCATCACGCATCTTATTTCTTCCTAGACACTTCTAGGTTTGCATATGAATCCTTATCGTTCACTAATGAGGGTTGTGGGGATTTGCAAAAGTGAGATCTAGTTCACCTTGGCATTGATGAAATGTCAGTAGCAATAAATACAGCACTTGCTTTGCGGTGGAGGAGAGGTCGTTTCCTTAATGAGTTAAGATATAAAGGAAATAAAGAACCTGTCAAAATCTTCTTTGATACATGAAATAACTTGTTATTTAAGACTTCTGCTGTACATTATGATCCATGGCAATTTCTGTTTGGAGGCATCCACAAGCATTTTAATGTAACCCAATCCACAACTATCTCTGCCTAAACAGTGAAGTGTCTATTTTTAAATACAATCTTCCACTTAAATTCTATTGGTATCTGGTGTAACTACAGATACCCCTTGTTTAGTACATAATCATCAGTCTGCTGTCTATAGCACTTGAGTCAGGTAGTAAATTTGAAAGACAATTAGGTATTGCCATAGCTGCTAGATGGTGTTGGTCTTCTGTGTTTGACTTTGGAACGACTTTGTCGCATTGTCTGTGGCTCTCATCCAAACCCTTACGACACATTATTTCATTAATTTTGTTCAACAATACAGGCACAGCAGGCTAGTCTGATGGTGAAATGATAAAACAGTCCCAAGAATGAAAATACTACTACTCATAATAAAAAAACAATTCAACACTCTATAAAGAAGAAGTGATTGTTCAGAGAAAGGACAGTTTCTTCACTGTAAATATTGGAGCTGGTAGAAAAATCAAGAATATAATGGATGATATGTCAATTATTAATTTTAAACAGGGCTTTAACTACTTGGCACGCCGTGCTTGTTGCTGCTCAGTGCCCAGAAGGTGGTGGAGGTTGAAGGAGATGTTGAGGAGTGCGGCTGGGAGCAGGTCCCTGCCAAGCCAGGGGCAGGGGTCCAGGCTGGACAGTCCTGAAGGTTCCTGTCTGCTTGGAAATTCCTTTTTCCGTGTAGCTACAGGGAAGTGTGAAATCAAAAGTTAACATTTTAGAATAAACATGGAAATCTGTGGGTTTAACTTTAGTTAGGCTTTAGAGGTATATTTTATTCAAACTGCTGCTGAGTAGAGAATTTGTTCAATAAAATGGCAAAAATCCTGATTAGGATGAGCCTGAAGAAAGCTCAGTTGCGGATCCACATCCATGTTAATAGCATTGGCCTCACCTCCTCACCTCTCTAGTGAGATGTGATCTCTTCTCTTGTATTTTGGAAGCTGAGCTGGCTGCATAGTCCATACCTTGTGATAATCATAGAATCATAGATGTGTAACATCTGCAGCAAAGCCATGCTTGCATTTTAGACTACAGCCATTAAGTGCTGATAGAGGTTATTACCATTTAAAATAACATTAGGGTGAATTAAGAGTTTCTCTGGGGGGTTCATTATTGTATGTTGCTGTGGATGAAGAAGTATCTTGGTGCAGTGCAGCAGCAGGACCACACAACAGCTTTTGTCCTACGACATTTCATGGTATGAGGCACAACTCAAAGCACTCTCCACTTGGCGGGTGACTTAATGAAATTCATTTCATTAAGGGAGAAAAAGGGTAATTTCAGTCAAGGTGGACAGGAAAGACAATTAGACTGGCTCTGAGCTCATGTTAATTTGCGGGTGTGTATTAATTTCTACATTTAGTGTCATGACTGATTCCGCTTCATTTTCCCCATTGTGCCAAGGAGCAAGTGTAAAGAACCTACTCCTAGTATCTAGTCTAAATCTGCTCTTCTCCGGCTTGAAGCCATTGCCCCTCGTCCTGTCACTGCAGGTTTTTGTAAAAAGACCCTCCTCTGCCTTTCTGTAGGCTCCTTTCGGGTACTGGAAGGCTGCTATTAGGTCTCCCTGGAGCCTCCTCTTCTCCAGGATGAACAACCCCAGCTCCCTCAGCCTGTCCTCATAGCAAAGGTGCTCCAACCCCCTGATCGTCTTTGTGGCCCTCCTCTGGACCCGATCCATCAGGTCCGTGTCCTTCCTATACTGAGGACTCCAGACCTGCACACAGTACTCCAGGTGGGGTCTCACCAGAGCAAAGTGGCTTTGCTCTGATTGTATTAATTAACTCATTGCCAGTGTAATATAAACGTGTTCATGACTGCTCAGAAACCTTCCTGCCCCCATAGAGCTGCAGCCCTGGGGCAGGAGACTTTGCTTGGAAGGGGAATTCAGAATGAGACCTTTGGGGCTAAAAGATTGAACCCCTATACAGATCCCTGTATAGACCCCTTTCCCTGTATAAATCCCTATAATGCTGTGGTTTTTTATAGTTTTATATGCAAACCAAAATACCCTATTTTCACCCAGCAGAAATTATGATTTTTAAATTGTTTTTTTTTAGCCCATCACGTAGTATGTGGTAACAGATTGCCTCTAGGAAAAACTGTCAGTGTCGTGAAGTGAAAGCAGTCTCTCGCATTAATCCAGACTGATCTATATGGATTAATGTATTGATTTTAGCCTTAGATAACGGGAGAGTTTCTTGCAAGGGTGATGGGTATGAACAGACGTATAGGATCTGGTGATGCAAAGGTCTTTGTTCAGTTTGCTGAAACTCATTATGGTCTTTCTTGCATAATTCGGTATTATGCAATTTCATTAAAAAGAAAAGTTGAGTATATCTAAGGGTGGTTCCTATAATTACGGAATTTCTTTGAAAACTCAATTAAGAAGCCATCTGGCCTAGGGATTTTATTGACCTGTCACTGGCTAATTATGTTGAAAATTTAATCTTTTATGATTATCATTAGTAACTGCCCAGTGCTTTGAAAAAACCTTTTTGTCTCCAAGTGTTGCCATCTTTAAATTTCAGAAAGTAATGAGGGGAGTGTTTTTATAGTATTAGAGGAAATGTTCTCTTAAGAGTAAAATCCAATATATTATAAATATAATTGAAATGAGCAGCAGTCAGGAAATGTGAAAGCTTGTTCTTAGAGCCCTAATTCAGAAAACACATGGAAGGGCTTGAATATGCATGTTCTTTCCCATAAAAATATCTCGAGACCATGGGATTTGGGGTCAGTACGTTTTGTGCTCTTGCAAATGAGGATGTCCCATGTCCTTCCACGTGCTTCCCCTCTCGGTGTCCCTTCTTAACAAGAGCGTGTCCAAGGTCGTGCAGGTGTCTGCAGGTCAGAAATGAAGCCAAACCTGCAGACCAGTGCTTTAGGGAAGAATACTGTTGAAATGTCATTGTCATCTTGGTTTTGTTTCACATCTGCATGCTGCTGGTGCCTTCCCATAGCTGCTAAGCCTGCTCAGTGGCACTGGCTATCTTAGCAGCCTCTGATCAGCTTGAAGAAGCTTTGCTTGGGAATAATGAATCTACATGTGAGACATGAGTGGAAACTCATGGTATTCTGATTTTTAAGTGATGGCCGGAGCAACAGCCAGTGATGCTGCAGGGATGTGCTACCGCTCTTTCCCTATTCTCTGGTCTGGGCATGAATCTCCCTGCTCATCCCACATGTCCCATCTTGGCAGTGTTGCAGGGTCAGCACAGAGGATTTTGGCTTTGGGTAGGCTGAGTCCAACCTGTCCCCATCAGTAATGAGGAGACAGGGTTTCCTTGATGGGGCACCCTCTGGAAAGCTCCATCCTCCTTTTGCTCCTTTGGGTCCAGTGATTTTTTTTTTATCCTGCCCTTGCATCCCATGAAGAGTTCCTCCATCGTCTTGCTCTTAATTATGGATAGTATGCCAATGTTCTTGAGTATAAACCAATTAAAATAAATTACATTCAGGTGGGCATTAGGGCGTATCGCTTTCATTTCCCTGAAGCATCTCTCAGGGTGGGCGACAGCTCCTTCCTTCCCCAGGGATTTTCTCTGCCTGTCTTGCACAGAGAGCTTCCTGTGGCATGGATTTAAATGGGATATTTTCACTATTGGTTATTTCTTAGCACACACCTTCTCCCTGCTGCCATCCTTTTGGAGGCCACATTGATGTGGGGCAGCTGATAATCATTGCTCCAGACCCTGGGATCACCTTACCCTTCTCAGGACAAACACTTATACTTCATAAACATTAATTTATCAAAAAGGTACCATGCTGATCTAGTATCATTTGCTAAACCCATGCTGCCTTACATCCCACTTCCCAGCCGTTCTTGCCTTTTAAAAATCTCTTTTGAAGTCTCATGTATGTTTGAGGTCAGACTAACAAGTCCCAACCTCTTTCTCTTCACGGCTTAGATATAAATAATGCTTTTTGGAATTTTTCAGTGAAATATGTAAAATCTCAGTTTACCAGACAACAGCATGAAGTGCTAAATTCTGGGCTTATTTTAGGACATATTGGATTAAAAAAATGTTTACCTATTAATGACTTATTATCCACTGGAGTCCTTTAATATGAATTGCTATTACCAAAGAAGTACAATTTTATCTGGGTTTACAGTTAGCCTTCCTCCACTGGCTCCTTAGTGCAGCTAATTTAACAAAATTGCATTTAAATGAGTCCCTGATGAGAGACCCAGAGTTCACATTTTTCTTTTAATAGACATGTTAGTCTTCCTGCATGCTAAAATTCCATAAATGGCTCTTTACTCTTCACATGCAAGACAGCTATTATATATCAGCCAGTGCATTATATTCCTGGCCTCACCTTGGGGAATTACCAAATAGTCATGGTGCTTCTTTGAGCTGAAAGACAGGCTTTTTAAATTGGATAATTTATATTTATATAGTGGTTGGTGTCCTTTATCAGAGAAGACTTGTAAAAAAAAAAAAAAAGCTTCTTTCAACAAAGTTAATTTCAAAAAATAAATTAATTCAATACAAATAAGATTATGTCTTTCTTCAGGCTGACGCCTTTGAAAGTTAAATTGTTTTAATTTTGGGCTTGCTGTGGGCAGCCTATTACATAGTCCTGTGAAATCCCACTGCTGATGTGTGAAATACTTTAGCTGCTGAAAATATTGGGATGATGGGATGAGGAGGGATTCTCTACTCCTCAACCTCTGTTTGACTTCTGTGAAACTGCCTTTCAGGCTAGAGATGAAAAAACAAGTAGCGTAAAGGGGAAATACGTCCTTTCTCTTTAGGCAGGGTAGCTGCGGGTAGAAAAGCCAGCTCGAATAAAAGGAATGAACCCATAAAGCCCTCTGTAGGGTTTTCCATGTTTTCATATGTAAAAGGAGCATCTGCTCTGCAGGCATGTTTGTCTGCACCAGCTCTGGTGCTGTTTCAGCAGTGCAAGTTGTAAGTCCAATTAAAATATACCTCTTATTCCTGCCTGATCAGTGGGAGTCTGCAGCTGCTCTTCGGTGCTGGGAGGAAAACATCTCGCTTTTCTCTAATGGGTTCCCACCCGTGGCAGTTTAAACTGGATTCTGTGCTTTGCAGGGTGGGATGTTTTCTGTGAGTTTAGTGCAATGATCACAGCATGCACCCAAAGTCGGTCCCTGAACCAGACTCACCTGTGCTGCAAGAACCAGCTGTTAATGCCATATTCTTATTCTATATGCTATATACGTATTCCTTACGGCAATATTCTCTATATGCTCTGATGAGCAAGAAGAACATGTTTTGGTTCTAATTACTCAGGTGCAAGGCCTGTGTTGCCTCCAGCTGTCTATAGAAACATGCAGAGAAATTCGCCTTTTGTATGAGAAGAAAAAAAAAATAGTAGGGCAGTTGCCATACTTTTTGCAAGAGTGGAGGGTCTTTGCATCCTCACAGGACTTTTTTCAGACAGTCTTTGGCAGAGATAAAATGATCTAAAAGCGACTTTTAAAAAAAATTTCTATCTGAAGTAATTTACACTGAATTCAGTTAAATATCATGTTAATGAAATGCCATTTTCATATGTGTGACTACAACATCTGTGCTATTGATTTTGCAAACCTGTTGCAAAGGTTCTTGTTTGAGTCCAGGCTTCTTCTGTTCTGTAACACTTGGAACTTTAGGGGGTTTTATTGCCCCGAAGACTTTTTTGATCCACATGAGAATCATCACCAGGGGAGGATGGGCAAAGAGGTGGTAGGTAATGGTGATGTGGGATGCTTGTGAGATAAGCCTGTGTCCCTTCCTCATGCCATGGATGTGATTCCCACAAAATGTGAGCCTTAAAATGGAAGTCTTGCATCAATCAGCTCATCAGTTGTGGGAAGCAGTTCTGTCATTACTTGAAAAAAGCGTGTGAAGGCAAAATGTGGGTACAAATGGTAGGTCCTGTTTGATTTTATTCATAATACGAATGGCATATTTCCCATAGATGGGCAGTGTTAGGTGACCCTGTATCTCAGTTTCACCTGAGCAGTTTCCCTGAGGAGAAAATGCTTAAATTGTCCCTGTAGCATCAAAACCAGCCAGCCAGTAGAACTGTAGTAAATGTTTTGGCTGCTACTCCTTGCCCAGAAAAAAGCATGGCATGGCTCAAGGAAAGTATTTCATGAATTCCTATGAATTTTGGGGAAATGTGTCTGGTTGGGGAAAACTACAAACAAAAAGTTTAATTTTGATATTTCAAAGGAAAGCATTGATTTATTCTATTTTTCCTTTTCCAAATTGTTTTATATCTAGCGTAGCCATCGTATACATTAAGTGCTGGTATTGATCACACAGTTCTCGTGAACCATGTTAAATTGGCTTTGGCAGATACTGATGTCTGTATTAAAAAACAAAGAAAATAGGGCAACATCCTGCTGCAAAGAGGGACTTTGCTGGCACTGGCTTTCCTGCCTGGTGGGTTTTGTGACAGCCTCCAGTGGCCTTTTATGGTTTAGTGACATGTTTTCACCAGGACCATTTGTTTGCACATCTGCTGCCCGCTGCTGTGCCCATCCCGAGATCTTCGTTGCACTGCGAAGCTGACACTGGTTCTTGCAGTGCACAGAGTCCTGTTTGTAGGGTACAAGCTCTGCCACTTGGCATGCATTACTGGGAATGCAGATATATCTCCCCTGCTTCTTATTTTGAGGGGTTTCCTATGTGTCTTGAATACCATGCTGGCAGCAGAGCTCCTTGTCATAGGGTGTCTTTTGGATGAGGCTTCTTGTCGATGCCATCCAGACTCCCACAGCAGCGAATCAGTCAGGTCCAGGCACAATTAGTGATAACACAAGGTTTTACTTTGTTTATACTGATGCAATCTTTTAAATTTTATCAATCAGCAGAGACCATTTATCTTATTCCCCAGGCACCACTAATGACTAATTAAAAACCATAATTAACTGGAGCAAAACCATGAGAAATTGCAAGGCAGCAGAAATGCAGCTCCCAGCCACCTGGAAGAGCATCTCCCCCTGCACTTGCACCCTGGGGGCTGGCCTGAGAAAGAGATTGACATAGGCAATGCATTGACCTTTTTTTAGCAGTTTACTCTCAAACATAAAAGCTTAGTACATAAATAGGATGATTCATTTCTCCAGATGATTTTTTTTTTTTCCATTTTGGCTTAAAATTCAGGAGGGATGATAGACTTCAGTTGGTATTACTAAAGCCAATGAACAGACCTGTCCTAAACAGCAATGCACACTTATGTGTGTATATGATGATGTAGATACTCAGTTGTTCACGGGTTTTGTCTCTCAGCAGCAGCCAAAACCCCCAAAGCTTTTATTAGTGCAACACTAGCATTTATCCACACATAAGACTTCGTGTTGCTGTGCAAGGCTTTGATGTTTCAGCTGGCTGTAATCCCAGTATTCCTGGAGGTACAGGCTGGAAAGGGCATTTTAAAGAACTTAAATCATGTTGGTAGGAAACAGGATGGTATTTTGAAGGTTTTCCACTCTTTTGTACTTCAGACAGAGAGATGCAGTGTTTGGATTTAATCTAAGATCTGTGGGAGTCAGTTGGGATTGTGCTTTAAATGAGCAAGGGCATCTCGCTGAGTAGCCTATGGAAAAACAAATGTCATACTTTCCAAGTGTTTCCACTTGTCTTACACAATGTGATGACATTCAAAATAAACATTTTTGAGATAAACAGGGTTATAAAATATTTCATTCACTCAAAGTATTATTTGCTCTGGGAAGCCTCTTGAATGAAAACAAAAAAAAAAGAAAAAAAAGCACTGTGAAGCTTTAAATAGCAGGATTCACAATAAAATCAAAAAGGGGTTGAACAGCTGAAATAGGTCTTGAGCCAGGCTAGTTAATTACAACTGACAGCTAATAAAAGGAATAGGAATGACAGCATTAAGTTTAAAGAGAAATTAATGTGAATCTGCAGTATTTCTGCTGCTTTTCCCATGCAGGATGGGCTTGGCACCATATGGATCTGTTCTGGGGTTGGTAGGGGGTTTTGTGCTACAAATTTGTTGGTTTTAGAATGGAGATGTTGAAAATGTACCATTATTTCAACAAATGTGGAGACTATAGTTTGACCAAGAAATATATACTAGAGTGAACAAGGAACAGTATCCGGGGAAATGACTTCTAAATTAACCATGGTATTAGAAGAATAATTAAGCAGTATTTACTTACAATTATATCCAATAACTATTTTATGCTGTGATTAATTGAATTCTAAAATTTCCTCATAGTCTCTGCATATATTAAACATGGAAATTAATTTTCTCCAACAACTCATTAACTGAAATGCTGTGGATTCCACTTTAATCAGTTATGCTTTACTTTGCATTATAAATCTTTACATGTACATCAATCAGTCTGAGCTCCCAAACAGAGCCAGTGGGGAGCTGCAAATTGTGGCCAGAGCCACTTACCTCTGCTTTTATACAGTAAATTCTAGCTCTGTAACTTTTGAGAAAATAAAACCTGTTCCCAATTAAGCCATTAAATTTTTATTTTGAACATTGGGTTTTAGTAATCTACCATGGAGGACTGAGAGGGGAATTTCACACCACCAAATTGTGTGGCAGGCACTGAAGTTGCTTTCTGAAGTAAATAGGAGAGTTTAAAGTCACCTCAGGGTGCTTTCATGTCTAAATCCAGTATTTGCCAGCAGTTTCTATGTGGAGTGGGTTTATGTTAACATAATTGTTTAACCATACAATCTTATTCAAAATACCCAAATGCTCCTATCTCATGCACGATTTAGGTGAATTCTCTGTTTTCATCCAGACGAGGAAATCTGAAGTAAAATCTGAGGTCTGAAAGTGGTGAGTCCTGAGGGAGCTGGGATTGGGTCTCTGCACCCTGGGCACATGGCCTTCTACCAGAAAAGATGGGGTTTTGTAGGTACTACTTGACCCCCTCAATCCCTTTCCAATGGCAAACTGGGAGACGATTCCAGCATCTTCATAGATGCTAGGAAACTACATTTTTCCAGGCTTAAAATGAAACCAGCTGTTTTGAAAGGAGTTAGAGATTTGTACAGATACCCCTGCCGTGTGATAACACCACCGCGAGCTGCATGCAGGATTCATTTTCTGTTGGATAAACATACCTGGAAGAGACTGAGCACAGGTGGGATGAGGCAACTTCTGCTTAGTACAATATTTGAATTAGACGGTTCAATAATGGAGTTCGTAAATATGTTAAAGCCTGTTTCTCAAAATTTGGCAAAGGCTGTTTGAGCTGTCCAGTAGCTTTTGTTCAGCTGCAGTATATAAGAGTTGAAATCCCAAACAGGTACGGTGCTAAGAGATTGCTGAAAATTTCCAGCAAGTGCTTCCACGCTAATTAGCTCCCTGGAGGTATGAGATTTGAGCAGAGGGAGCCAGCTTTGCTCTTCTTTTCCATTGGCATTCAGGGAGTGTAGAACTTAAAATCTCAAGCCATAGCTGATCGCCATAAATGATTAATATGCTATTTATAGATACAGTATCTTCAGTATACAATAGGCTCATTTTAGTCAGCCTTTCAAGGCTTTTAAAACCAGATTACAGGGAAAGGCTGCTTGTTAGGTCCTGTAGTGGTCAGAAGTCTAAAACAATTCAACACGTAGTCTTACAGTCTTGTGAAGATGTATTGACACAGCGTATATGACATGCATCCTGTCTGATGATGTCAAGAACAGACCTTACAAATCCCTTTTCTTTGGTAGGTGACAGATTACCCAGGCTGTGGCTGGGGAGGAGTTGCCTGTATCACAGATATGCTCTGGAGAAGGGGGTGAGATGTACCTGGGTCTTGCCCTGAGAGCTGGGGATGCTCCAGTCCTGCCTGGGAAGCAAGGGCCAAAGCACCACAGCAGAAATACAGTTAACTTCAGCAGATGGGAGCTGCTTCTTTGGAAAACCATATTGTCCCTAGTTAAATTATGTGTCTATACATGTATGGCTGGATATATATTTAGTGCTAGCTCCGTAGACCACATTGCATATCTCTCATCCAACTAATTAGTTGGGTGAGAAAAATACTCTTTTAGCTTTGTTGATTTAATCCATGGCTTTTAAGGCTGTTTACAAGAGGGTTCACAGGCAGTTTTGGGTGAGGCACAGGAATGCAGGAGCTCCTGGATTTTGGCTAACTGGCTGTCTTAAAATCTGCTAGTTGGGCAGAGAGCCCTCACTATTTAAAGAACCAAATAGGAATTAAGCAGATTGGGTAAGAGCAACTTGCACAGACCCTCATTTTCACAGCTATGCTGTTTGCATCCTTCCTGCTCTACCAGGCATTGAGCAGGAACCAGCTCTTCTTCCTTTCCATCTGCTGCCCCAAGGACATCCATCAAATTCTTGCTGTGGTCTTGCTGCTGGTCCATCAGCTCTTGGGAGTGTGGGGGAGGGCAGCCAGGGCTCCTGGGGAAAGCAGAGAGGGATTTCCCGCATGGAGAGGTCAGGAAGGGAGGCTGAAGCATCAGAGGTGAAATAACTTCATGGAGTGCTGGGTTTTGGAGGCATGAAGAAGTACTGAGGGCTGTTTTTCTCTTCTTGGCATCAGACTTGGGAATGAATCGAGGAATGTACTGCCCAATGCAGTACATTTTATGTTCAAAAAATCAAGGTTTCTGGTTGAAAGCAGACACGCATGTACCTTTTGTATGGCATGGTGGGAGGTAATCATGCAGCCTGCTGGGGAGTGTTTCATGGTGCCTTGCTGTAGCTTGGAAACTTTCTTGGAAAAGCCTTATGCCTTATGGATGTAGTGTTTGAGGTGGATTTTTCTTTTTCTTTTTCTTTTCTTTTGTACTCAGGGTATAATGTGGTAGCCTTGCCTCTTGCAAAGCATTATCTGCAGGGCAGAGAAAATCCATCATCAGGTTTCTCAGTAATTCTGTTCATCCATTCTCTAAACAAACTGGGTATTAAAAAATTGACATCTTTGCAGTGACTGTCAAACAGCAGTGCTCAGGCTTCACTTGCAGGAATTGGTGAATATTTATTTCCTAATTCATACGGCTGCTTATGAAATCAAAAATGTTCCTAAAACCTAGGTTTGCTGTAGATGGAAAGGAGAACTATTGCTTCTCTGCAGGGATGGTGGTCGCCTTACCTGGGAGGGGTTCAGAGTGTGTGAAAGTCCCCTGGGCCCTCCTGGCAGGGCCAGAGGCAGGACACAGGGATGGGAGGCCGTTCATTCTGCATTTGATGTAGCTGATGTCACAGAACATAGATCCTCCTTGCCTGATCTATAATTAGCTGACTTTGAATTATATTAAACTGCAGTTAATTTTAATTTCTGATAAAAATTGGATAATAAAAATTGGATCTTTTTCTAATGGTGCATTATTATCTTACAGATAGAGTAATTCGGATTATTAATTATTGTAAGATACCCAGGGCTTCCTTTCTTTAACAAGAAAATCACTGTTTCTTTTCCATAGTCTTGCCTAGGACAGATTAGTAAAAGTTGCCGCCGTAGGTCTTTATTAACTATAATTTGCTCCAAAGGCTAGTTTGGAACCCCTCTCTGAGGGGCACAACAACTTGCAGCCATGGGATGTGCAGGGTCTGCCAGGAGGACACAGATGCCATGATGGGGTCACAAAAGCCCACCCCAGGGATGGATAGGACTCATTAGCCTCACTGGTCCCAGCCTCAGGTGGGTGTGAATTCACCCAGTTCAAGTTCTACATGGGGAGGAAGAAGCAACTAGCATCAACAGCTGCCTAAAAAAATCTGGGGCTGAGGTCCAGGCAGAAAGTAATTTCCATGAGGAACCACCTTGTTTTATCACAGCGAGGCTGGAGGAAAGTCCCTTTCCTTCACTTGACATGGATTTGTGCATGAGATGCCTCATCCACGGTAGGCAGATGGTTGCAGGATTGCTGTTTACTTTGCTATTTCTTTCTTGTGAATTATTTTGTTTTATTTTCGTATGTAAAAAAATCTATTATGAAAAAAATCCTCAGAAAACAGATTAAACCCAAACCCTTCTCTCAGAGTGTGTGAAACCAAGCTGACCATAGTGTGGCAGGCAGGGCAGCAAGCATGGATGGTTCAGTGTGGTTTAGCTCTTTCTCTTTTTTTTGTGTAGGCAAATGATAGAAATGAGATCAGGGATCTCGATAAAGCACTTGGCTCAAAGAGCAGCTTTCTAGTGATTATTTTGTATGAGGGAAAAATTAAATTTTTCTCTAACCAATATTATCCAGATTAGATGCACACCTTTTTATGGACATAACTTCAGTGTTGTTAGAAAAAAGGAGCACACCTGGAAATCAAAATGTAAACCAGAGACTGAATTTGGAAATGCTGTCACTGGTACTAAGGAAGCTGCGGCGGGTGTGTGCACAACATCCCTGGGGTGTCCTGGGAAAAGGGGTCCTGTGCTCCCCCTGTGATGGTCCTCTGAGTCCCTGGCACCAGTTGACCATAACTTTTTTGGCACTGGAACTGAGTTTTGACAGCATGGGAGAAGCACAAACAACTCATTTTCATTTGTTAGTTATAAAAATTTATATAAATGATATTGATCTCAGCTCAAAGAAAGCAGCCTGAGGTTTTCAGTCAATCATCTGCTATTATAAATTGAAATTAATTTTATGAAGCATCTAAAGGCAGAAATCTGAGGAAAAAAAACCTGGGGTGCACATAAAGGATGAGTAACAGAGACCTTAAAGACATTTCAGGCCAAGGTGTTTTGAGTTCTCTCTTTGCTGTGAGAAAACCAATTGCATGTCAAGCTCAATGAAGAAGTGCTGCAGCTGGAAGTTATGGCTGTGCTGGCATGGTTGTTGGGACACACTGGCTAAAAGAAGTGATGTGCACAGCAGGCTGTCAGACAGCAAATAGGAAAAAAAAAAAAAGGTAAAAAAAAAAAACCCCACCCCACTCCAGCCTCAAATGACATTAGCTCCGAGCAAAACATGCTTCATCAGCTCAGCAACTTTCATTACCTATTGGTAATGATCTCTCTTCAGTCACAGGGAGATAGAGGATAAATTTTTTAAAGAATAAATCTACTGAGCACGTTACACATTTCAGACTTTCAGTGCAATACATAATTTAGAATCCAGCTCAGGAAGATCCCTTGAATCACTGATATTCACACACTGACTCTCTGCTACTGCTCCTTCCTCTGCCCAGCCCCTCGGAGCCTGTAATTCCAAAAGACTATGACAGCTTCAGTGTCTTCCCGGTGAAGAAAAGTGTGTGTTTCTTTTTGTATGCCAAAATGTTTGCAAAAACCAGGTATTCTAAATGCATAAATATAGCAACAGGGGATGTGGTTGAGGGCAGGATACTTTCCAAACGTTCGCTTGTATTCATTGTGAAGCTATGCCTGGTCTGCACGGCTGGATCTCGCATGTCAGGGATTGCATGTGGTGAAATAAAATGTATTTTTCCTATTTTTCCCAGGTTTCACTTCCTCTGTAAAATTGGAGATTTCATCCATTTTTATAGCCCTGATGTATTTTCTTAATTTTTGACGAGTTTGCTTGCTAGATGGTGAAACTGGCTGCTTTGGTCTTTAGGTCCTTTCCCTGCTGCGGCAGCAAGAAGGACCAAGGGGAGTTGTTGGTGCTATAGAATGAACAAGTACAGATATTGCTTGTGGTTTGGGTGGGAAAATTCTAATAGGATGCAGGAAGTGTGATGCAAATCAAGACTGATGGCAGAAATATTTCTCAGGTGATTGCAGAGGTAAATGAAGATGCATGGAAAACCAAACCCATTACAAAAAGTATTCCAACAAAGGATAGGTTAAATTCAGGGAATTCTAAATGGAAAAAAGATTATTTGGGGACAAACCATAACAAGGAGAAACTAGGGGAAATGTGGTGAAGCAAATGGATGTAAATGAGAGCATGGAGGAATTGTTAGAAAGTCAACATGGATTCACATTAAAAAAACACAAACGCAAGCAGGTGTGAAATGCCAGATGTTGTCCCTCCTGCCTGGCCTCCCTGGGCTGTCCCTGTCTCAGGGATGTGCTCCCAGGGTGGCTGCTGCTGGTACCTTTCTCTTCATTATTTTTTTATTAACAAATAGGGCAATAGGGCTTCGCTGCTCTAAGGTCAAGCACTGCAAGCTCAGTCTGGCCTCGGAAATTCAAACTTTGTTCTGCCTCCTACTTATTGCCAGCAATAAGATCCCTGGCTGAGAAGCTGTGATGCTGTCTGCCTCTGCATGAGTCTTCTGTTCCCTACACTCATGTTGTCAGCCTGTGGTTTGCCCAGTGTTTTCAGTCCAACTTGGAGGCAGAAAAAGCCATCAGCATGGTGCTCAAAGTGGTTTGCCAGCAGTTTTAGACAAAAATATCCAGTATCAACCTGAACATAGTGGTACACGTGATTCCCAAATTGCTGCTTTTGTCTTCTACAGCAATAGTGCTTGGGCCGGTTTCTTCATGTCCTGAAATGCCTGATGCTCCCCACTTCTTTGGAGATACTCTCTTTAGCTTGCACTAATGATGCTGTTAAAAAAGAGGTTATCTACCAATATAAACACCCATAGTCCCTGTTAAGAAATGCAGATTTGTAATGCAAACCAGAGAGTAAGTTTTGGACAGAGATTTCAATCTATGTTTCAGGAGCTGTGTTGTGGTGGGTTGGTTGCTCAGGCACTGCCAGGAAACCTCCTCCTTCCCAGCCCACCCATGGAATTGCTTTGGCTTCAGTGCATGTGTCCCCAGGGAATAAATGATCTGAGCTCCTTAGCAGGACACCCAGCCAGTCCCAGGATCTGCACCCTGCAGATACCAGGATGCATTTCATGGAATCACAGAATGGTAGGGGTTAGAAAAGACCTTTAGAGATCATCTTGTCCAATCTGCCTTCTGTAGCAGGTTCACCTAAAGCAGGTGGCACAGGATCATGTCCAGGCAGGTCTTGAATATCTCCAGAGAAGGAGGCTCCACAACCTCTCTGGGCAGTCTGTTTCAGTGTTCTGGCACCTTCAATGTAAAGAACTTTTTCCTCATGTTCAAATGGAGTTTCCTGTGTTCCATTTTGTGACCTTGTCCTGTTGCTGTGCACCACTGAAGAGTCTGGCCCCATCCTCTTGACACCCAACCTTCAGATATTTATAAATACTGATAATATCTCCTCTCAGTCTTTTCCAGGCTAAACAGACCCAAGTCCCTCAAGCTGTCCTCATAAGAGAGATGCTCCAGTCCCCTGATCATCTTCATACCCCTCTAGTGGACTATTTCCAGTAGTTTCTTGTCTTTCTTGAACTTGGGAGTCCAGAACTGGACACAGTGCTCTAGATGCGGCCTCACCAGGGCAGAATGCAAGGGGAGCTTGACCTCCCTTGACCTGCTGGCTATGCTTTTTTTAATGCAGCCCAGGAGACTACTGGCCTTCTTGGCCACAAAGGCACATTTCTGGCTTGCGGTCAACTTGTTTACCTGGAGCTCCCATCCAGTTTCAGCTTGCCACCGTCTTTAGAGGCAAAGGCAGGTGCATACAAGAGAAGAGAATTGGAATTATTTGAAAAATGCCTTTGTGCTTATCCAAGTGGCAGATGGATGTGGCCGGTGATTACCAAACACAGCCACGTTCCTAGCACTGGAGCGGTGGGGACAGTCTGGGCTCCAGCAGCCATACGGTGCCTTGCAGAACTTGACACTGACACAGCTGGGCACAGCTGGTGCCTTTTGGCCGCTCCATCTGCAGGGCTGGAACCAAAAACTGGAGATGAATCAAATGTTGCAGCCTTGCTGACATTAAGGATGTTTCTGCTTCTACATACCCCAAAATAGGTGGCAAATATTTTGCTCTTTGTCACGCAGCTCTTCTGCCTTCCTCAGCATCGCCTTCTGTGTCACTAATGAATTCTTGTTTGTTTGTTACTGTTTGATTTTCTTCCCACAGAGGGCTGATTTATTAATAGAAAGAAAACAAGCAATAAAGAATCCCTCCAGTTATTTAGCTTAGCTTGACTTTTTACTCCTCTTTGTTAGCTAAATTAAAAGCAATCCAAAACTACAGGAACCTTACTTCTAATTTGGAGAGCTGTGATTATTAGGGGCTATATTTACTGAGACACTGAACTTGTAACCAGATTTTAAATGAATGCATTATCATAGCAGGGAATAAAGAAGCTGAATTCAGTTACGTAGTTTAACCCACACTGTGTGGAGCTTCTTTTCCCTTTTCATGCCAAGAAAGTGTTTATTTACAAATTTTTCATGAGTTGACATTCACTTTGTATACACGACTACAAAATATCTAAGCACAGTAGACTGCATATCCCTGAGACATGCTGGAGCTGGGGTTCAGTGCAAAACCACCAAAATTAATTGGTTTTACTACTACCATTAAAAACCACCATTTTTTACATTTTCTTACAAATTCAGATTTAAGCACTTTCTGAGTGATCAAGGTCAGTTATGCCTTATGGAGTCTTTTGACCCGTATATAAAAATTTTTGTGACTAGCAATATTTCTTCCTTGTTATTTCAACTGTGGACTTGTTCATTTTCCATCTATTGGCTGGAAATCCATAAATGTTTGGACAAGTTCAGTCTTGGTGTGCTGACACTTTTGCCACATGCTTGAAAACACGTGAATTATCTCTGTAAAATGTATTTCAGCTTCCTGATAACACTGGAAAAAAACTAAACAAGTTTGTTTATGTGCCTGAAGAGCATTAGAAACCCCTGTGAATCCACTTTGATACGTAAAAAGAACTTGAGTTGCCACTGTACCTCTCTGCTGGGTTCAGTAAAATTCATAGCAAATAGCTGATGGAGTGAGCCATTTGAAGTTTGTGCTGGCACCTTGGTGTATATATATACGTGTGTGTGTGTATACGTACCTACCATGCTATTTAATTTTTGATCCAGCATTGTTCCTAGGTGAGCCTTGTAAAATGAGCTGAGCTGCAACCTGCACATCTTTGCAGAACGATTAGAGCAGGATCCAAATCCGCCTGTAAATTCAAGTTTCCCTTCATTTCCATCGCTATACGTCTCTGAATGACAGCGAATTCATTCCTGCGCTGGAGACTTGCCAGAAGTTTCTCATCTCGCTGTCTGTGGGCTGCTCGCTCCCGCTCTGGCTCTTTTTTTTT
>VXBJ01002383.1:1532616-1589237 GCA_013400055.1 Nycticryphes semicollaris
TTTTTTTTCTTTGAGGTTTTTCTGATGCCTATAGAGTGAGCTCAACTCAAAGGTTTGCAGCTTTGCTCTCGTCTGCTATTCTGTAAGAGCCAGCCTGGGCGCCGGTACAGTCAGGAGTAGTGTGTGAACATCGGATTTCTTCCTTATTTCCCTGCAGGTGACTCAGAAACTTCACAATGCGGCTGGTAATGTATTTCATTTTCTAAATAAATACTTAAGCGTTTCTCTTGTGCAGCTTTGTCAGCTTTTGGATAGACTGGCTTTCTTAGAACTAATTAAATGAAGAGATGTCGGGGGGGTGGCGGATGCCTACTGGGACATGGATGCTGTTTGTTTTACTCGCCAGCCAGAGATGTACAGGCAGATTTCCTCAAGGAATCTTAAATCAAGCAGCACTTTTTCCTTTAGATAAGGAGGCTTGAACAAATACAGATTAGCAGATGCAATTCCTAATGTGCACAGAGCTGCAGCAAGTTTATTAGGGAAACTGAAATTTAAGGCTGTGTTATGTTGTAGGCTGGGAAAGGAGAGAATTGTCTTCGTGTGGTAACAATTTAAAACAGTGTTTAAAAAAGATGCCTGAGGATTTGGAGGGCTCTGCTGGGCAGTGGTCATGCTGCTGTGGCAGAATTTCTGTAGGTTTAACTGCCCACCTCTTTTTGCTCTGTAATTATTGAGGGGGGAAATGTGGCTATGTGGCTATGGTTCCTGGGGTCAACCCTACAGGGCTTTTCAGCTTCGGTATTCAGCAGGCATTTCAGCTCCTCTAAATACCAGCCCTTGAATAGTGAGCAGATCAATGTAGGGCTCCTATAGCCAAGAGTTCAGCTGTTTGTCAACATGTAAAATCTCACAGCTTTTGTCGGGTGCAGTACAGGCAGCTTGCTATATTCCTATGAAGTCATCCAGGAAATGCTGCGGGGACCAATCCTGGCTCTGAGCATGGTCAAAGGAATGAAGTAATTAATCTTAGATTTTTTTATTTATTTATTTTTGCTGGCATTTCTAACACAGTAGTTGTAGCAGGCAGAAATTTAGTTTGGAGGGGCTCTTTGCACACATTCAGCATGAAAGCATCTTTAAAAGCAAATTCTGTCTTCCTTTAGCGATACCTCCCTCAAGATTCGCTTACGCAGTCTGTTATCTTTACACCTGATGCAAAACTGTACATCATCTCAGTACAGTGCTGAAATAGCCCACGAGGCGTTTTCATTTTCTTCTGCTTACAAACAGACCGCTTAAATGTTGTATGCATCATTACAAAGCTATCCATCAGAAGGCAGCGTATTGAAATGACTATATGTAAACACCACAGGGTAATAAATAAAACTAGGTGTTTTTCACTCTGAAGACACAGAGCAGAGTAATGTGCTTCTGAGACAACACATGGGAGTTAAAGCTAATTGTGAGTGGTAGCTGAGGCATTTCATGGGAAGGTTTCTGACACAGCAGGTGAGGATACATCCTCTACAGGCAATTCCTCACCCCGTGGCATCCGCTGCTTCTCTTAATAAACTGGGAAAGGAGGAGGAGGTCTAACATGTTGGTATTGATATATCTGACATGACATAGAAGATATGGCTCTTAGCTCTAGAGTGGGTGGATGTAAATAAGCAAATATTGAATTATCATTTCCACAAACCTAAAATTAATCTGAGCTTTTATGTTTTCCAGGACAACTTGTCAGAAAATGTAAACTAATTTGCTAAATTGCACAGGAAAAAAAGGATGCATTAGGAATATCTAATTTACCTAGAGCTGAATATATTTTGATTCCCTTTATTGCCTGCTTCAAGTTTTCCAGCTTTCCAAAAGGCTAGAGAAACTCTATAAGCAGTCTTACAAATTTTAAAAAACCCCAAAACATAAAGAACTTACCTTAGTAGTTAGATGCTGGAGATGCAGCGCTGTAAACCCTCCTGCACTGTGTCAAATACTCTTCTCACCTGCTTGTACTATGTGTTTCAAAGTGCAGATACTATACGAGACCTTCACTTGCTTTAAAACGCTGGCATTTTAAAACTCTGATTTTATGTTACTTAAAGGTCCTGCAGGTTCTTATTCTTGCAGTTTGTGGACTCGTGTAGTCTCAATAAAACCAAGGAGACTATTTATATGCCCAAGGGCTAGATCATCTGTTTTGTGTTTAAAAGCTTGTATAAACCTGAAACGCAGAAGAGATCAAATGCAAGGAAAATGCTTGTTCTTACAGTAATTTCCCTAGATACCAAAGAAAATATAGTAATAAATGCCATTGTTTGTTAGTATGGTCTCTGAAGGTGAAGTCTCATTGTTTCAGATTACCCATAACTATTGTACAGACTTGTAGCTGTATGTAAGCTTCACAGCAAAACCGATATTTAACACTTTTTTAACACTGAAAAGCCTGCATTGTAGCATCCATAGAAAGGCAGTAATTCAGGTGGATAGAAGCGTGGCCTTCAGGTGTTGTCCCAGGTCTCTGTGTAGTCTACTGAACAATGGGGCTGCTGCCTGAGTTCAAATACACTCCTCTACAACAGGCTGGGTGAGTAAATACAGTGAGCAAATTCACCCTCAGCGATGCTGGAGGTAACATCAAAATTTCTCTCATGAAACGATGATGTTGTTAGGAGTTTAACAAGTTTGGTCATGAGACAGATGAAGTCAGCTCTGCTCTCCCTGGATTCAGCAGAAGGTAGATGTGGAGACATTTTCATTTAGCGAGGTCAGATCCTTTGTGTTTTTGAGGAAAAGCAGCATTTGGGAAAATACCTACTAGGCAAGAGCAATGATCAGGTCTCTTCAACATCTCTATAAGAACGTCAACTGAATTTAGACAATACTTCATTTAAAGGTACATCAAATGAGTGAAGATAGACTGAAATTGTCCTTAGAAAACTATGAATGATGATAAATTGGAGTCGATAGAACCAGGGTAACGTGATATGGTTTGTACGGAGACACTGAAATGGGCCATTAAATTGACGATCCAGACTGAACTGTTGGGACACAAAGTGGAATGAAGGTCCCAGCCCATACAACTGGGTGCATTTCCCAGCCAGTCTGCATGATGGATGTAGAAACATCTCGAAGCAAGAGGCTTCAAAGCAGAGGCAGTTACCTTTGGAGAGAGGATTTGACCCCGAGCATCACCTGTAATGATGCATTTCAGCTGTAGTCAGTCCTGCTGGCCATAATGGCTTGGAGGAGCCGGTTCCTGGGAAGATGCTGAAAGTGAAATACATATAATCTGACTAAATAGGAAAGGATTTGGAACATAAACCACTCACCAATTTGAAACTCGGTGTTTTTCAAGGAAGGGAATTGCAAGAAATTATTTATTGTGGTAGGAAGAGATGTAATGAATAAGGTGATAAAGGCATAGTTATGCTGAATATAGGAAATTTTCCTGTTGCAGGGTCTTTGCTATAGTATGCAAAAGAACCTCTACAGGGAGCCAAATGAAATTTTACTACTTAAGCACTGAAAAAGAGCTGTGACAAGCTCTGTGCCCAAATGAATATGACACATGTTGGATCAGGCAACTGGATTCATTTTTTAAAGATCTCTATTACTATTCTGTGGCAAAAGAAATTTGTAGTAAAACTCAAAGTTATTTTCAGAATTCAATGAGGTGTTTAAATAGGACTATTAAATTATAAGTGTTTAAAACATCTATAAAATGTAGGTGTTCAACAGGGCTATTAAATGCAAAGGGTAGCTGAGGTGCATTTTAACATCAGCAAACCTTTCCGGCAAGAAATTAGAACAATAAAACCAGGAGAACATGGTAAACATCTCCAATAATTCTTGCCCAGGACTGAGAATATTGTATCTGATGCTCTGTGCGAGCCAGCTGGATGTGGAGATTGGTGTAATCAACCCACCATGTCCAATTTTAACTGACACATCTGAAAACAGCTAAGCTACTTAAATGCAAAGGCATTTGCAGGAAAGTGCTCCCGAGCCCTTTGCCTCTCTGAGGGGTGGCAGTACGGTTGCCAGTCATGTTATGGAATTACCCGAAAGTACTTGTTAAAACACTCTCTGTAGCATCGATGCAACTCACAGCAGCACAAATCCACTACTCCCACCAGCACGAGGTTTTGTTGAACTTTCTTCATCTAAACCTCCCTTTTCTACCCAGGCAAACATCACAGGAGCAAGAAGAAATTAAATGTATTGGCGGTCTCCAAGTGCATTTCCTTCCTGGGAGGTTTAGTTTTTGTAGTGATTCTGAGGTTCTATGAGACACTCTCACGTCAGTGCAATGAGTACTAACTAGCTCAATGCATCACACTGAAACTGAGATACTTTTGCTGCAGGTTTTTCTGTTGTAATTACTCTTATTGCTGCACCTGAAATACCTGTAATTAGCTTCAGCCTGACTGGTTAAGGTGCAGGAATTCAATTACTAGGGAGTCAGTATCTCCACCTGAGTGGGGTCTGATACGGCTTCTTTCCCTGTCTGTTCCCTCTGAGGGTACAAGATCTTCTGGAGCAGGGAGAAGGTATCTTTGCTTTTTCCCCTGCCAGATGTTAGAGCCTCTGCTTTCTGCTTCACTGTTGTACTGGAGTGGTGGGGGGGAAAAACAGGTAAGAGAGTGTTATTCCTCTTCTTGAATGGGCTAGTGGTGTGAGTGCTGTGCTTGCTTGCAGGAGGGGGATCTCCTGTGGTTTTTTATCGTTCATGTTTGCACCTTAAAAGAAGGAATCTTAAACCATGTCGGGGTGGGGAGAGAGATGTGTAACTTGTCATATAGAAATACTCTGCAGACTCTGGAGAGAGATGGCCGCTTTTCTCAGGCGCTACTGTGCTCCTCCTGTGGCTCTCTCTAAAGCAGGCTTTCTCCCTAGGCTGCAGTGAGTTGAGAAATGAGAAAGCCATGTTGTCTTGTCTATGCAAAGCTTCTGTGACTGGATTTTGTGACTAAAGCTGAATTACCTTCACAAACCTTAAAGCGTAGTACATTTTCTTTGATTAGATGTCAGTAGGATTTACCTGACGTGGCCTCAGTTGCCTTACTGCCTCCAAATTTAATGACTGTGTTTGGTCAAATTTTTATACAAGGGAATGGACTGTACTCTGTGATAATCACACAGAACACTTGTCTCTCTGAAAAACACAATGTAATATTTTATTTGGTAACAGGTATTTGCTAAGCTCCGGACTTGAGAGGAATCAGTTTCCCCTGATCACAAACTGGTGGGAAAAAAAAACCCGTAGTAGCCCTGTACCAAACACACAGAAGGCCTTCTGTTAGTGGGTGCTGACCTTGGGATCACTGCTCTGGTCCGTGCTCTGTCTGCTGCAGCCTCACAAAGGTGTGCTGCCAAGGCCTCCTGTGTACAGAGGAGACTGAGGAAGGACCGGTCCCATCATAGATCCTTCCCAATGGAGCAGGACCCACCTGGGATGGCTGTGATCAGATCTGGGAGGGAAGGGATGGAAAGCTCCTGCTTATTTATCCAGAAGCTATATATTGTTTTGGTACCTAGAGATGTTGCAAAGCCTGTTCGATACTACTGTAGTGAAGGGTTCATGGTACTGCTGTTTCCAAACCACAGGTGAAGACAGAAATCTCCTGATATTTTTACAGAATACAGTGTTACCAATGGGTGAGATAAGGTGCAGGTATGAACCATCATCTATAGTCCTGAGAAAGCTTTCAGGGTGGGCAGGGCTGGGGCTAGAAAGTTTGTGGTGGTGAAAGGTGGCTGCACCCACCCATAGATTGTGTTTGGCCATGCCAGACCCTTCTGCTGAGGGACTTGGATGGTGGCAGCATCATGGTGTCCTTTGTGTCCTTGTTATACTATCTAGGAGTGTTCTGCTTCAAGCCATGGTCATTCTGTTTTGTGTATGTAGAGTGTGAGCAGTTTCCATCATCTTCCGTCTTGTGTTGTCACCTGCCGTTTGCTGTCTCAGAGCTGAAGATGGCCTCTGAGTCTGGGAGCTCAGCAAGTGTTTCCAGCAGCATCAGGTGTTACAATGAAGGATATTAGCTCTGCCAACAAGCCTGCTCTTTCCTGTAAGAGGGGGAAACAATCCCAAATGAACAAACTGGGAGGTTGAAATGGGTGATTTTTTTCCCTCTGTAGTTTTAAAGCAAAATATCTTTAATTTCCTGTACTAATGATTTGTTGAGCAGCTGCTGTGACCTGTGGAAGAGTTGCAGGGGTTACCTGCAGCACGTTTAATTGTGCATTAAAAAAATTCTGTTTGCAAGTTGCTCCACAGTAACACTTGAGTGAGATGTGATATGGTATGGCACTGTAAAGCTTAATATTAATTTTTAATAATCTTTGGATACCCTTTCAATGGATGCCCTCCATAGAATATTAGTCCCTGCCCTTCAGAACTCCAGCTTTCTCGCTGGATAAATTGTATGGTAGCAAATATCTGTTTCCGAAGGCTAGTTGTTTGAAAGTGAATAGCAAGGGCTGTGTCTCTCCTGTCCAGAGGCATGTCTGGTTGCAGCTGCTCAAGAAAAGGTAAATCAATTTGTAAGAAATGGAAAGATTTCTTCTTTTTTTTTTTTTTTTCCTTTCTTTTTAAGAATAAAAGCTAATAGGCTGCTTCAAAGGCTTTTCTATACTAGCTTTGTTTACTAGAACAGAATCATCTTTATACAATACTACTATACATCCAAAATACAGTTTCCTACAACTTGCAACTCTGTTTGCTCTGAGAATGATCAGAAAGGGAGAAAATCCTTTGGGAGTGATTTTTTTCCCACCCCCTCCTCTTCCACAAGTCGTGCCATACGTTCACCCATGTTAGTAAGTCCTAACTTTGGTGTGTTAATTTAGTGCATCTTGCTTATTCTTGATAAGCATGAAACAAATTAGGGCATGTTAACACCTACTGCAGTCCTGCCTCAGATTGCCTCTTGGCAGATATCCTCTGCAGCACCGGAGGTAGCTGAGCTTGATCTTTCTTTTGCCATCCTGGGCATAATCCCAGAAACATTAGGTTTGGAAATCTTTCAGCAGAAATAGCTGGTGATTATGCTAGCTGCCTGCCAACATGTCCCTCGCCAGGAAGCGGCAGGAATAACGGCCACACCTCGACAAATGGCCTAATGAGCTGAATTCACATCCATTTGGAAACAGGTTAGTCATGAGTGCAGAGTAAACACAACAGGTTCTATATATTTTTTTTTTTTGACTATTCTTAATCTGTTTTCTTTCTCTTGGTTTTGAATAAGCTCTGCTCTGATCACTTTTCAATAAGCAACTACTTTTGCATTGATATTTGATAGCAGTCAGACACTGGTGTAGCAGGAGGAGCTCAAGGGCTGAAAATGGATGACCTTTGCTAGTTCCCCAGCTGACCCATCTCTGCTGGTATGATGTGATGTGGCCAGCTCTGCCAACAGCCCATCTTGCCAAATGTAAGATACTGCAGGCTTTCATATTTAAAACAGGAAATAAGTGACCCTTATGGAAGCATAGGGGGAAAAATATCTTTAATATAAGCTCAAGGGATGTGGAGTTTAGCAGGGCATCAGAACCTGCAACAGTGAAGGGCAACCAAGGAGGTTCTTGGTGGGCCGTTTCCATTGCTGTCCTGGTTGCTGACAGGAGTGGGTCACAGTGGATGTGCTTGTGTCACCAGCTGTAGGACTTATCTTTTCCTTCTTGTTTTCACATCCTTCTCCAAGATGAAGCTGCAGCTGCAAAGGTCACCAACATCAGATGCTGCAAGTCAGTGTTATTATCCTTGGAAGAAAATTGCATCACTTAAGCTAATTACCAAATGGCATTTCTCCTCTGAAAAATTACATACCTGAGCTCTCTAGGAACACAGAGTGCACAGCTTTGAAAGCAAAGTCATTCCTAAGGCTTTTTAAGCGATGTGATTTAGTTAACCTACTTCCTAAAGCACAATTAAGTGTAGCTGAATAATGGCTGTACAGAAATGACCTTTCCTCAAAAAAAAATCTGTTCCTCATTCATTTGGTATTTCACTGAGAAGGTTTGCACAGCAGCTGGCATGCAGTTAGTGCTCAGAGAGTTACTGAAGTCATTCCCTGTGAGGGTGATCTCCTCTCTGCTCTTGATTGCATTTTTGCTGCAGAGTGGTTGACATGTGTGAGCTGCTAGCCAAAGCCTCCTCACTTCAATTTTTTTTTTCCCCCTCTTTAAGAGAATGAGTGAACAGATTATTCCACTTCTGTATGTTTGCAGTAGTTCATACCTTACTCTGGATAAATTCTTGTGCAAATCTGGAGGTTAACAGCAGTGATACGACCCAGTAAAGGTTTTGTCTTGTTTCCAAGTAGTTTTTGAAGCCAGATGCAAAATTCTTAATGTGTCTCTCTTTCCTGTGACATTTCTGCATCCTTATTAATAAAATAAAACTACTCTAATCAGTACAAGTGAACAAGTTTTGAAATGTCCTAGTCAAAAATCTGACCTCAGCTCTTATTTCTCAAGCCAGTAGATTGTCTCTGGGTCTCTAGTGTGAATCCCAAGGGCAGGTTTTAGTATGGCTTTTTGCTGTCGGAAAAAGTACTGAAAGAGCAAAACCTGAAGAGAGAAGATTGGCTAAAATCGCACTTTACAGACTCTCAGAGCTTTTTGCATCAGATCTGCTGGCAGGGTCAGATGAGATATTGTTGATGCATCAGTATTAAGAAGAGCTTGCTGTTTGTTTTCTAGCTCCAACACTTTGCAGAAATATTCTTGCTTCACGTTTTCTAACGAAAAATATATTTCTGGCCTTCTATGTTTGCAGGGGGTAGCTTACAAATGTGAAGCCCAAAGGCTCAAAACCCCAAAAGCAACTAAACCAGCAATATTTATAACTGTTTAGAGTCACTCCTTTTTTTAATTGAGTTCCATGACATTTGGTGTTTTGGTTTATGGATTTTGAATGGCAATATACTGTTTTTGAAGTATGTTGCAAATTAAAACTGGATCAGATAATGTACGTTAATCGTAGATGTTTGAAAAAAAACATTAAAAAAACCCATTTTTTAATAAAACATAGAATTATATTTTATAAATCCTGTTTTGAGAGATTTCCTCCCATCTCATAAATTACTCAGAAACTATTTAAGGAAAAACCAAATAGAAAGTAAAACTGAAACCTTTGATGTAATTTTTTCTCTATTTTTATATTTCGCCTCACTTTTTATCTCCTTTCCATTCCAAGTCTTTCATGCAGTGACTGAGGACAGCATTCCTTGTCCTTTGTATAAAATGTAATAGATGGTACGCTTATTTTTAACTGTTGCTGTATTGTCTAACTGTCTAGACTTACCCGCCATTATGCGGGTTATACTAGTAACGTGCAGTCTTAAAGGGAGGGGGAGAGGGGGGAATTTACCTGTTCTTTTATTATTTAAAAAAAAAAAAAATCTGCAGTGGTGGCAGCATTAGCCTGGATCCTAAGCGGTGGTGGCCATGGCAGGTGACATCCTCCTAGGTGCAATCGTCCACTTCACAGTCCAACAGCTTAGGTGAGCTTACATCCTTTTGCAGTAACCTATACATCATGTTATCCTTTCTCCCTTCACATCTAGACCTGTTTTTCCCTTTGCGTACTGCTGAGCTATATTGCCTCTTGCTCGAGGCGTCCTAAGCTCAGGGTCCATTCCATGAGAAGGTTTCTTTGGGTCATATTTGAATTTGCTGCTTATTTTCCAATGAATGCTAATATCAGTCCTGAAAACTACTGACCTACAGTCCCTGTAATGTGCCAGAGGGTTTATGGGACCTGCTTCTCTCCATTCCCTTTCTGGTGAGAGAAGCTCCAACGTTTTCTCTGGGGATGAGAAGCTTTCTCCATAGCCTGGCTGGTCTGGTGATTTGTCTACAGGCTGTTGCTTCTCAGTGGAGGAAGCTGGGTCTAATATCCCAGCTGAAGGATCGTTGCCTTTAGGTTTGCATGTTAACCTAATTACATCCTCTGGTGTCTGTAGCATTTCACTTGTTAATGGCAAATTTAATCTGCCCTCAGGCTCACCAAATTTCAGTGTTTGTTATGGTCTTTGTTAGGTTTAACTGAATACTGGTATCACCTGCAAATCTTGCACCTTTGCTGCTCATCTGTTTTTCTGCATCAGTAATAAAAGTAGTACCATGGATCTCTGTGAAGCGCTTCTCAAGCTGTGAAAGTTTTGCTCATTTTATTCTTGAATGTTGCACATATAAGTCCTGGTATGCAAAGACGAATTCATTTACATGCTATGTATAGCTCAGCTACACCTCAACTACTGCCATTTTGTCCCTTCTTTCAGAATATTATTTACACTTATTAAAAAGCAGTTGAATAATATTTGTCTAAGTTTATTTTAAAAATGCAATGTAAACCAGCTGCTTTCAGAAATACAGACATTTCAGATGAATTTCCTATTAATACTTTAAGCAGCTTCAGTAAACCTCTTTTTAAAGTATTAGAAGTATTTTATATGCTCATAACTTCAATAAATGAGCAGTTCTTTCAGCAAGCTTTTGTTTAAGACAATGTCTGCAGCTTTGTGCATCTCCCATAGAAATATATGGTTCCAGGATGAGAGTAATTTTTAGGTGATTCTGCATTTTTGCTGTGGCAAATTGTCTTGATTCTGGTAAAAGGTTACTGGTTTTTTGGCATATCTTAAAGAATTTATTTTCCTTTAGTAAAAGCTCATTGCACAAAGGTAATTTGGTACCAGCAGCACTCCTAGGTGGCCAACTTTTGATTTATATGGAAATAAAGTGGTAGACCGATATAGTTTCCTACCTCTGAAAGCATCTCCCCTGCCGTTCTTGTCATTCTGAATGAGGCCACTCTCACTGGTTCTTACTGCATAATCTGAAATACTTAAACCCCTTAATGTTACTGGACCTATGGTGTCTGCCTCTGTACTGAACTTAAATATGCCTCATTTGCTAGAGCTGTGTTTGCTTGATGTGGGAAACACATGTTGCCATTGCTGTCTGGTCCATACACTGCTCATCTGAATTTCATGAACATGCATATTATAGACAAGGTATGTAGAGTATCACCATTTTTTCATGGTGTGAGAGGGAGTGGGGAAAAATTAATCCTCAAAACTCAAATGAGCAACAAGCCCAAAGGCATCTTCTCTCCATTATCATTGAAAGTAATGTCTCATTAACAGCAATGCTGACTTTTCTGTTAAACTTACCCAGAACAGGTAGAGGCAAATGAAAGTATTTAAAGTTACCCCTCTGTGTATTTAAAATAATACTAAGAAAGTTCTTAGCGTCATGAAAAAAGTGTATAATTTCTAGTCTCAGCACTTCAGATTTACTATGAAAACTGCTATACATCACACAGCAGCTGAGTTATCTTCTCACTTTCGAGGAGACATACAGCAACATCGGGCCGGTCTGGCATGTCCTACCTGTTTTCATACCACCACAAAGAGGTAGAAGGTGCTTTGTGTGTTGGGCTTGTCTCTCAAACATGAAAGTCTTACTGGTTTTGTAGACTGAGTGGGATTTTTGTCCTTTAAGTTCTGTAGGTGATTTTTCAAATGTAATACAAATATGGAGTTAAAAACAATCCTTTTCTGTGTTACTTTGTTTGAATGCTAGCTTGGTGTGGTTTTGCATCTTCTCTTGGTGTCATGGGCAGGAAAACCTGGCTGGGTGAGCAATGAATTTTCCTTTTATCTCATTCCTCTGGAGTCAGTGGGCACCTTCTGGAGTCCTTGCTTGGGCTGGGAAGGCTTTTAGACAGCCTATCGTGAATCCATTGCTTCTGTTGTCTTTATTCCAATCTTTTTATCTGTTTACTTTTATTGTCTTGCTGTGGATGAAAATTGCCAGTCAGGGCAGATGCTGTCTTCACGATTCTGTTTCAACTGCACAGTGAGGGTAGTTGCCTTTTGGGCACAACTGTAATGATTGCTTTTTTGTTTCATTGGAGGTTTTTTGTTTATTTTTTATCCACAATAAAAGATTTTTGAGGGTCCAACTTCCTTTTCTCCTAGGGACCTAAAGAATGTAATATTTAGTTTTTCTAGATTAGTACTTATGTAGGTGCCTAAATTTTAGGGTAATATTTGAATAGTCTGTCCTATTTTTCCTCTCCCTAAGATACCCCAAGCTACTAGCGCCTCTCTCCTTCTCTCTATGGGAAACAAAACAGGCAACCCGATAAAGCCAGCGGTGACTGATGGGACGTTTTCCATCGAACAGCAGTGCAGTGGTGGTGGTTATTGATCTGAAACATGGGCAGCAGCGTGATCGCTTCCAAATCCCGATGGAAAATGTCTGCTCGCAAAGGAGGAGATGCTAAAGCTGGCTGGAAACAATGGTGGGGCTTAGGCTCAACAGAGGGCCAAAGAGCATGTGTTAAACCCCCTCTTGTTCCCATTCTTTTTTTCCTCAGCGTTTCAGCAACCTATTAGATTTGTGTGAAACCCTTCATCCCACTGGTCTCGTAAAAGTGGGATCTACTTATACATAAAAAATAAAGACCTGAAGTGGGTAAAATTAAACCAGAGTGTTAAAACTGCAAGATACGTCCCAGGCAGAATGATTGATCTTAAATTATCCATTTAAGAACTTTGCTGTTAATTGAAAATTATTCTTAGTGAAGGCCTTGGTTAAATGCAGTATCACAGGAAGCATGTGAATGCAAAATGCAAGTAACTTAAAAGTGATTGTGACTTTGGGCAAACATCTTTTCATGATGTCTGAAAGGAAGGTAACATCATCTCTTCCTTAGTACAAAGAGCACTAGCAAATTAATGTCGCTGAAGCAGAGATTTTAATGGCTGTTCTGCAAATTAAAAGCTACTTTCTCCTTAGGTTTATGATTTGAAGTAACGTTCCTGAGTGAAGTGTTGTAATTAAAAGTAAAACAGAGGCCTGAGGATGATAGATGTGACCCGCAGTGCTCACACGCTGAGAAGTCTGTAATTTTTCCCTAGCAGAAGGTAGATGGGAGATTCATCATCAGGACAGCAAACATATTCAAGCAGGGGTGGGGGAAGCAATTACATGGAGGCCTGTCACTAGAAGAAGCCTATGAATATTCTTACACAAATTTTAATTTAAAATATTGGTTTAATTGTCTGTTGGGGAACTTCATGTTCACTTCATAAGCAAAGCAATGAGTTCAGTGATGGATGTGCCCCATCAGAGTGGGAGGAGGAGTTCTCAGCATGAAGATGAAGTGGCCTGAGACACTGAGTGCTAGTGGTGACTGTCACAACCCTAAAAATAACAGCATTAAGTAATTTAGCATCTTATATTTATAATTGAGTATGACTTATCCGGTGATCTCTGACAGTGTAAATTGTATTGTACTAGGGCAGCTCAAACAAGTGGGCAAGATTAATGGACATACAATGCAAAGAGAAGTCTGAAAACACTTTCTTCATACAGAAATTAAGAGGCATTAATTTAGACATAAAAGGCGTAAATGTTTGAAGACATTGGCTTGCTAGGAGTGATAACGTATAATAATAGCACTTTTCAAGTTTATTACTGTTTTTGGTATCACAGATGGCTGCAAATTGTAGGGCTCTCTTCTATTGTGTCTTTCCCCTCTGCCAAATTAACAAAAGAATGTTAAATCTTGGCTAGCCTTAATACGGTGCATATGTTAACGATGGAAATTGCTTCATTGTGCTGCTAAATTGATGGAAGCAAGACAAGATGTGGGGAAATGTGTGTGTTTTAGTTGGTACTGGGTATTATTTTGAGATTCAGACTTATGTTCTGCACATAGTGGGGCTCTCTGGAAGATGAATACATTTGCATTTCATGTTTGCCAGCGCCTTTCTGTTTTGAGTGCTTTCATGTTTCAGTTGCTACTGGGTATATTTTGGGACAGAAACTTATGTTCGGTATAAACTGGAGCTCTCTAGAAGGTGAATAACTTCATGTTTGGCAGTAGGCTTCTGTTTTGAGTGATTACATCCCAACCGGCCACACAGACACACATTTCTGATCAATGTGTAGCTTTGAATTGTAAAGAGGTGACTGCCTTGATCTCAGCCTGGCTTCTGGTCAGTGCAGAGGCAGACTATGAACAAGTCCTGGAGATAAAGCAGGGCTGTAGCATGCAGGAGGCTATAGCTGGCAGAGCCCTATGTCACTTGTTGTGGATTTTGGAAAATGTGTATGCAAGGTGAGGGCCTGCAGACAGGAGAAGGGCAATATCCTAGCTAATGGATTTGTATGCTATGGGGGGAATTTTGTGCTCTGAGCTCGTCTCAATGACAGCACTCAGGTCATGTTTTGGAGATCCTGGTGCGGTCTTTGCTCTTCTGAATGCTCAGCTAATGGCCTTGGGGTCTGAGCAGTCATAGTTGCATCTGAAATATGTAAGTACATCTAAGTATTCTCTGGTTCTCCATCCCTGCTCCTCACTACAGCCTATATACCCCGAAGGAAGCAAAAGCTTTGCTCTTGGTCTCTCTGTGCCTCTGATTCACTCTGTGAAATGGAAATTGCTTTAATTTCTTCCCCAGAGCAGATAATGAAACGCCTTGATGATACTGTGATGAGCGCATAGGAAATATTAGAATGAAAAGTAGCAATTCAGACCAAGGTCTGAAATGTACAGGCAAAGATGTTGGCTACCTCACCAAACAAAGAGGAGAAAGCAATCCATGTAGAATAGGATATTATTCATGGAATAAAACAATTTTTTGTGGAATAATTTTAATTTTAATGGACTCCATCCAATGGAATAGGGTAGAGGCGAGGTAGAGTTAAGTTTTGTAGTTAGAAAAGTACTGGGAATGCATGAGGGGGCTGAGTGTTTGAGTTAGGCTACTTTAATTCTTGCATTTAATTTGGCATCTAGTTCTGACAACTTAAATGCTGATGTACAGCGTGATATCATTTTTCATTCTATATGTGTAAGGTCTATCTAAGACCTTTTCACTTATGCCAGATTTCCAGGCAGGCACGAGAGTAATATCTCTGCCAGTCTACTCTGGACCTTGTTGGCAGAGGTTACTGGGCCAAGACAGCATTGCACTTGACAGATTTTGGTCAGCACAACTTTCTGTCCTTGCTCTTTCAACTGTACATTCGTAATAATTTCTGTATCAATTTGCAAAGAAGATGAGGAATTCTTGTATACCCATAGACAGAAAGATAATTTTCTTTTTTGGGGGGAAGACATGGAAGTCTTCCCTTGTAAAACCAGTAGTAAACTGGATATTTTTATTTTCTTATGAATAGACCTACCTCTGCTACTGGAAAATGTTTCCTACTTTTACCTACCCATGGTTTTAGGAAAGCATACTGATGTGAGTGCGTAGCTACTTTGCTCTGCACTGGTTTAATATCACTTTTGTGTGGCTCAAGTTGTTTTTACAGAAAGTCTTAAATTGTGTTTAGCACTTCCTTTCTGCTCATTTTTTGGCTCAGTGTGAATAATTGCATTGCTTTTGTCCACAATTTTTTTGCAGAGTCAGCAACTGGGCTTTCTTGGAGCTGCTTCTCTTCATTGTTCAATAAAACATAGCTCTGTTTTTATTTATTCTGCTTTTGAGCCATCTTGTAAGGCATTCTGTGGCAGAGAGGCATGGGGAGGGATGGAAAGACTCCAGAACTTTATTGTCATATTGACTTGTTGATCATGTGGACATGATCATGCCTGTGCCCATGTGTGTACCTACAGGTGCGTTTCAAGAGTCTGAGCAAACGCATTGGTGTTGGTTTGAAGGGGGATCTATACCCTGCCTGGAACAGAAATGTGATGATCTCCTGAAGATTCTGAGATTTTTCGTAGTGTTCATTTTGAGCGGTGGCAATATGTTTGCCAAATAAAGACCAATGTACTAATCAAAACTTGATATAAATAGGTTTCAATGACAAAATATTTGCATGGAGGTATATTAAATTGAAGTTAACAAATTGAGATAAGTTAAAGCTGTTTTCTTTAAATAATAAAGTTGGAAGCATCCTTTGTGTAAGGATGGTAAGGAAGAAGAAAATAACTGATACTGTATTCATTTCAGCCTGCTTGAAACACAACCTATTTTGTATTTTTCCTTGTGAGAAAACCCAAATGTGTTACCAGAAGCTCTCCTTGACCTTCTCACGCTGGAGTAGCCATCCAGCTAGGTCTGTTAATGGAGTTCACTTTAATACAGTAATGTTGCTGTTTGGAGCATGTTTAGATATGAATTATGGCTGTGGAGAAATCTTTTTTTCTGATTCAGCTCTTCCACCTGCGGAGCTGCCCTGAGCAATCGCTGAGCCCACAGCCCAGCGCTGCTCTCCAGGGCCACCCGTGATCCATCACCGTGCACAGGCACTGCTGAGACCTCGGTGTGAGCAGCACAGGGAGCTGAAAGAAAAACTCGTGGTGTGTTGTGATATAATTTATGCTAGTAAGCAGATTTAAATTATGTAAATTACTGTCTGCACTGAATCTGCCATCTGGAAAAAGTTATGCATACAAAAATCTGTCGGGGCAATGCAAGGGACAGAGTATCATTGAAAAGGGAGAAGGGCTGATGGAATAAACCCAACCTGCTTTAGGAAAATTTATTCACCTGCTACAGTCCAGTGGTAAAGCTATTCTTCTGTAATAGCCGGTTTAATTTAGTAGGACTGAAACAATTGTTTAAAGCTACTTCAGAGTTTGAAGACTTCCTTGTTATCAGGACCAGATAAAAGCTGGTTAGGATGCAAAGAAGGAGCCGGAGGGAAAGCTGATATATCCAGATAAAGGTGTGCTGGGGCCAGTCAGCAACATAAGGGTAGGTGCAGAGGAGAAGAGATCTGGCTTGAAAATTGTTGGGTAGGGGGAAGGTTCTGCAACCATCCTACATGGAGCAGTAAATGAGAATTAGAGGGGTAAAGGCTGCAACATTTACTGCATTTCTAGCACATTAGCCATCCTGGTGTCTTGGGTCAGAGCAGACATGTCTGGTTTCTTCTTTTCCAGAGCAAGAGTCCCCACAAGCTGCAGGAAAATGTATCCTGGAGGTACATCACCTAATTACATGTGCCTTCTAGGCAATACGTTCCTTTAACAACAGGTATTGCTCATAAGGGAACTTTCTGCTCCCGAGAGGTCCCAAGACCCCTACAGAACACGTTGCAGAAATCAATGTTTACAAAGAGGATAAGGACTTGTGGGAATGCCTAGAAAGGCAGAGTTTTGTTCTTCGTGCACACACAAATAGTAAAGCCTCTAGGCTTTACAACAAGCCCACTTACATGTTTCAACTCAGCTACTTTTGTGTGCCTTCAGTTTAAGGAAGCAGCAGGCTCTCGGTGATGTGTCATTCATTACAAGAGCAGCGCAGTACGCGTATTAGTAATATTCTGTAAAGCAGAGCAGTAATTACAGAATGCTTTGTCAAGTTTTATTATCTGTTACTACAAAGTATTGTGTGCACTATTACAGGAACTTATAGAGAAACCTTACTGACTGCACGCCTATTAACTCGGTAGGCACGGCGTTTAATTTAAAAAAATAACAGTTGGAGACTGTCAATGATGCTCCCATAAAAAGTATGCCAGCTTCTGCTGCAATGCAGAAGGGAAACAAATGTTCCACATTTAGACTTGGCATACTGTAACCCTACAGAGCTGACTTACCGTGATAAACTATTGTCATTGAATTGTATTCCCACAAGCCATTACTATAGCCTATTTAAAAAGCGTAACGCGATCTCATGTATTTCTAATTATTTGTGAGATGAAGGGATAAACGCTTCACAGTGCTATTTTTTGCTTACCATTCTCATAACTTGCAAAGCAGGTCTGAGTGCCTTGCCTCTTTCCATTACTGTTTATTAAACTTCTCTTTAATGAAATGGGTCAGCAATATCGTGAGACACTGAGCTTTTACCTTGAACTGAAAAGTCTGTATTAATAGCTATAGCTACAGAGAGCAGGTTGCTGGACAATAAGGCATCAGTTTTTGAGACAATAATGCTGGCTAAATTGAAGATTACAGAGCTCTGGAGAGAAGAGAGCCTTTGCAGCTTGGTGTTTTAGCAGACTTGCTCTTCACAGCATACACTCACTTCTTTGAGGATTAGGTTGTTCGTTGCTGAGCTAATGGACTGGCAAAGTTGCTTTTTCTTTTGAGGCAAGCTATGTGTGGCAAGCTTTGAAGAGAGTATCAGTAAAGCCTGTTGAGGCAGGGATAATGAGTGAGGAAACACATCACCCCCATGCTGCATGCTGTGAGTCACTCCCACCTTCTCAGAGAGCCTGGGCAAAGTGTAACTGGTCAGTGGGAGTCACACAGGAAAGGACTAAAGGGATAAATCAGTGCTTGTGGTGGAGTCCATAGTCTCTGTAGTAATTCAAGCTTAGATTGCACAATTCATCATCTTTGATCCTTTAAAAAGACCAACAGCAGTACACTCCACTGCTGATTAGTTGCTACCATAGCTCATACTCTTAGAGCGTGGTGTTTCCTGCTGGATCCTGTCCTAGAGCTGCTCTTCTCAACCAAGGCTGTTGTGTGCAGTGTGCAGCATAGGGTATGCATTCTGTTTGCCACTTCCTCCATTGTTATTGGATTTTGGGCTTGATTGGTTTTCTTCTTTTTTTTTTTNAATGCCATCCAACTCTTCACAGAGAAAAATCTATAGTCCTTGCAGGCAGTCCTAGCAGAAGGATGACTATGCTTATGCTCCTTGCCACTAGGGAGGAACTGCTCCAGTACCTCCCCTTTGTGGGCTGCATAAGGCCAGCTCACCACTCCCTGCTTTCTGAACTGCCTGCCCACAGTACATCGTGTCAGGCTCACCTGGACAGCCCTTATATCTCAGCTGCCAGAAAGAAATACACTTAGAAAATGAAGCCAAAGTAATGACAGCTGTAAAGATAATCAGCGACTGGAGCCATTTGCCTATGGGTGTGGTGGGTCCTTTCTCTGAAGTCCCCTCATCAAGGTTTGGAGATATGGTTTCTACCAGAGATGTCTTTGTCAGCCAAGGATGTCTTCAGCACTGGAATGGATAGGGGAAATTGTGTGTGTTGTGTCAAATAGCAAACAAGACCAAGCAATCACAACTGCTTTATGTCCTTAAAAATCCATTATGTGAAACTGCCACAAATGGGTGGTTTGGCCCTTTGGTGTAAGAAAGAGCAGCCTGTTCTAGCTGTGTCAGTCTCTAGATTCTAGGCAGGTGATGGTCTCAAATGTGCTTTGACTGTGTTTTCAAACATTACGATATTTAAACGGAAGGATCTGATGGGATAAGAGCAGAAGAGCTTGTTTTACTCATGAGAAGAATCAGGCCCAGAACAAAGCTCCCTTCATCTGCACTGTCAAGCAGGGCTTTCAGTCCAGGGTGGCTCACAAAGCCCACACTACTGATATTCAGGTTCTGAAAATGTGCAACAACCTAATGTGTGATGGCAAGAAAAGTAATGACTGTACCATAGATACAATAAGTATTGATTAAATTTATTGTGCTGCTTCTCTGTCTGCTGAAATTAGAAAGGGAAAACATAAGATTTAAATAGAAATCCATTTACTTTCTCAATAGCTTTTACTGCCTCTGTGCTAAATTTAGTGATAATTAAGTTCTCTGTGATTGTAACTGTGTGCTTCTTTCTCCTGGTAGCTCTTTCCCAGTGGTCAGTCCTTCTGCAGAAGCACAAGGATTTCTCAGTGTGAAGTAGCATTGTAACAAGCAATAGTTCATGTTATCCTGTAGTATGGGGATTAGTCTGAAATAAATGATCTGAGTAAAACCTTTTTCTTTGTCAGAGGATTTGAGTTTCTTGTTTCTTGAGTAGGTAAGAAAACCTCCTTGAAGGAGACCTTCGTTTTCCTCTAAGCTTCTAACAGGAAAAGTTTCTATTTATAACAGATTCAAATATTTGTAGAGCTTCTTGTATTCTGTTATGAAAGCAGTAAGTTATGAAGAATTGATACCAATTTGGACTGGAACCTTGACTAAGAGCAAGGCTTTCTTTTGCTAGCTTGCTTTTAAAATAGTATTTTACCACTAAACAAATTTAGAAAAAATACTTCATCCCAGTTGTGGTTGACTTTTTTTGGTGCAGAGGTCAACTTAGCTGTGCTTGTGGAGGAGCACAGCAATTCCTGTTAACCTCTTAAGAAATCACAAGTTCCCCTCTAAATGAAAATCACAGGAGTGCTTTGGCTTTTCAGTTGCTCCTGGCTGCTGAAGAGATGCTGCTGGGTTGGAGGCACCTCTCCAGTCCTTTGTCCAGCAGGAGAAGTGGTTTATGTTTTGGCAAAAGTTGATGGGGTTGGGATTGCAGTGCTTTGGGGTGACATTGCTTTTGCATTTTGTGTTGGTTTCCTCTGCCTGTAAAAATGGACTGCTCAGTAAGAGAGCAGTCAAAGAACTGGAGAAAACCTTTGGATATTGAGACCCACCTGATGCCTCTAGGCTTAAGACTTAAGCTTTGGGCTTATGTGTCATGGTAGCTTGTAATGCTTTACAAAAGAGTCTGATGGAGAGCTATATGCTTGAAATCAACCCTGTCCGTATCTCCCTTTCACACTGGGCAGCCCAGCACAGGAGGTGGAAGGGATGGTTTTCCTTTGTATGGCTGGTATTCAGCAACAAAGAGATCTTTGCAGTCTTTCAAATCATGAGCATTGGTTGGCTCTTAGAGATTACGTAGCATTATTGATCTGGCCTTTCCTTCTCATGGCCAAAGTTTATCCATTTGTAAAGAGTTTTCTGTAGAAGTAGTGATTTGACCTTTACTGCTTTCAGCAATCCATGATAAATGGAACAGATGAACACCCGGTGCCAACATTTGCTTTTTTTAAACCTGAATCTCCAGATTTTGACAGATATATCCTGTTAATACTGCAGTTTCCAGAGATATAACCATAGCATTAAGGCAGCATCTCCAACTTAACATTTATATAACATTTTGCTATAGCTTCCACCCTCACCCCACCATATGCACACACAAACTGAATCTGTAGGGATGTGACTCTTCATGACCATTTGACCTTTTCTTCAGCTTTTCAGTCAATAAAGTTCACTTCTGTGACCTTACTGTAGCTTGGCAGTAGTTCTGTTATGATAGTGGTATTTCTTACATTCTTATAGTATGAAACTTGGCAAAAATGGGATGTTTCACTTGTAGGCTCAGCTGTGAAAGATCTTTGGTGTAATGGGATAACTTTAAAAATTGCAGGCACTATAAAAGCACCTTGAAAAGAAGAGATATAATCAGGCAGGTTCTTTCATGTGTGAACCTAAGGGCTCTATCTTGCTTTTTGATGACAGAAAATTTCAAACTTCTGGTGAATTGAGGTTTTGTCCTTTCTGCCACTTAGATGAAGGAAAGAGTTAGGCATTTTAAAGGAAGGTTTTTGCTCTGCTCTTTCTGGTATTTCATATTTGTGAGTCTGGTCATATTCAGTTTTGCTCTTGGGACCCCAGCATAGGGACCACTGTGTCCTTCATAGCAGAGACCTGTGCAGTGATACTGGACAGTGAGGAAAGGGGTTTTGTTGCCCTTAAGTATTTGGGTTTTCTTTGACTCCAGAATAATTATCACAGCATTTTTGTTTAGTTTAGAGAAAGGGTGGGTATGGAAGCCTAGAACAAGATCACATTAGTATTTTCTATTCTAATATAGCCAGTGCTGGTGATACTACCCCTGGGAGTTTTCAGTGAGTGAAGAGTGGTGTAGGTTGGACTTCTTGTGGGGTGGGTTTTGTGGTGGTGGTGGTGTTTTTTGTTTGGTTTGGTTTTGTTTTAAAGCTGTCCAAAACCTCAAATTATTATTATCACAGTGTGCAAACTGCAGCCATATTGCATCGTGCACAATAAATGAAATGACAGTCCCAGCTGCATAGGATATCTCAAAGCAAATCCACATAAATGTTCTCTGGACCATCCAGCTTTGCACACTGTATCAAAGACTTCAGTCTCTGCTCATTGACCAGCCAGGCTTCAATTAGAGCACAAAATAATAGGCTCATTAGTGGAAATGGAGACTACGTGTTCTGCTTGCCTGATTTACTAATGATCCTCAGGTGTCTTTCTGCTGATGCCCAACATGTAGTGAAAAAAGTGGAAAATACTTACAAGCATATATTAAACTGGGGGCATGGATTTCATCTTTGCCCTCGCTGTTACTACTTTGCCCTAAGGGAAAGCCTTGGAGTGGTGGGGAGGCCTCACCTCGAGTACTGTTTTCAGTTATGGGCCAGAAGGACTACAAGAAGGACATTGAAATGCTGGAGCGTGTCCAGAGGAGAGCTACCAAGCTGGTCAGGGGTCTAGAGAACAAGTCCTGTGAAGAGAGGCTGAGGGAACTGGGCGTGTGTAGTTTGGAGGAGGCTGAGGGTAGACCACATTGCCCTCTACAACTACCTGAAAGGAGGGTGTAGAGAGGTGGGTGTTGGCCTCTTCTCCCAAGTGAATAATGACAGGACCAGAGGAAATGGTCTGAAGTGGCAGCAGAGGAGGTTTAGATTGGATATTAGGAAGAATTACTTTACTGAAAGAGTGGTGAGGCACTGGAAAAGCCTGCTCAGGGAGGTTATGGAGTCACCATCCCTGGAGGTGTTTAAGAAACATGTAGATGTGGCACTTCAGGGCATGCTCTAGTGGCCAAGATCGTAGGGTTTTTTGTGTGTGAATGGTTGGACTTGATCATAATGACTCTCTGATTCTGTATGGCGTGGGAAGGGAGGAGGGAGGCCTTGACATCCACCAGCAGCTCCAGTGGATGAATCAAGAGCGGCCCAGGACAATTTTATTCCCAGACCAAATCACACACCGTTGTTCAGGATCTTAGTGGGATTTATGGATTAGGGTCAAATCCACATCCTTGAAATGGTGACAAAACTCAGTGTTAAAATGAATGGGCTGTTTTTACCATTTAAACCTGACATCATCTGGGGCTGCTTAGAACGTGTAGTTCTTTTGATTGTGAACACCAATTCAATATTTTTTTTATATTTTTCATTTTTATTTTTTTTTTTAATCTGATCTTGTGATGTTTGAAGATGGGGCATTAATTTCCTCTCCTGTTCCATCTGTCTTTTAAAGCTTTGAAAGAATATATGTTTTCAGGAAACTGGGAGTATGAAAAAGCCTCATCTGCGCATTTAATTTGCAACAATGGAGTCGCAAATCTCAAATGAAGAGGGCAGAATTAACTAACCAAATCTAGCCAGTACTGTATAATGCAGTCCTTGTAGACTGACCACATTGCACTGAATGAGCTGAATTTCATGAAGCCGCCTTTAGATTGCACAGTAAGAAAATTCAGTGGACAAAGACAGGATGCTGTAGAAAGCCAGCAGGTGCAAAGGACAGGCTTTTTGCTCTGTGATTGCAGAATCAAACTTCCCTGGTATGTCTCAGCTGGGATTATTTGCTATTAGGTTTTTGACTGAGCAGCAGCAAGTGCAGTTTCATCTCTTAGGGAAAGCTGTAACCTGTTTAAAATCTTCAAGTTGTTACAGTCTCTTCAGTCTGGGAACTCATGCAAATTCAGTTTGGGATTTCTTCATTATTCTCTACCAGCATTTCAAATACATAAATAAATGTATCTGAGTGGCCCCATGGCAGGTTTCAGTTATACAGCTTTGGAGACAAATAAGTGCTAAGACTGTGAGTTGAATGTCTGCTTGGGTAGAAAAGCTTTGAGGAGGAAGAGCTTTTCAAGCTTTTCAGGATGGAGCAGCCACCGAAATTACGAGCAACAAAAATTTCATGAGAAGTTGAACAAGCTTTCCTGCCAGCTCTGGATCAGCTCAGTGGAGCTAGATAAAACAGTTGCAAGCTGAGGAGTTGGGGTTAGGGGACCTAGAGGCTTTTGAAGAAAAGATCAATTTTAGTCTGCTTCCAACGTTTGTGATTAACTTATCCTGTTTCTTGTTCTTTAGAGCGGCAAATATGCAAAATCAAAACAAAATTGCTCTGGAGACAATCCTATTTCCACTGTCCATTAAACATCAGTGCACGTATATTTTCTTATTACTTGAAAGCACATTAACAATTAAAGGTTGATGTGAACATTGCATGCATGTGGCTGAGGCTTAGGAATTTGCTTTGCTGTAATGCCACAACTGGTGTGACTTTAAAAGCGATGTCCTGGGGCTTCTTCAGACCTTGTCAATCCACAGTACATCTAGCCCTGTAGTTTTAAAGAATCCTGCCTGAACAAACAAAAAAGCATGGATGGAAGGAAAATTCTGAAAGGAGTGGGAGTAAGCCCTGCAGCAAATCAGGGTGCAGGGTGGGCTGGGGGTCTCTGGATGTTCTGGAGCCCTGTGCTGGCTCAGGGCTTCTGAGAAAGGATTTGGTGTCTTATCAGCCCTAGTGAGTCTGTCTTCATTTCTTTTTTTAGGCTTGAAGCTCTGAGGTGAAATCTAAAAAGTCATAGCACAACGTGCAACAGAAAGCCAAGTAATGTTGGGGTTTTTTTCTTTTTAATCAAGGAAAGCAAAACCAACAAAATCCCTGTGGCTCTATCTGCTTGACATTGTCTAAAGCCATAAATATCTACAGCAGCTCCAGCACCTGCAGCTTTTCAGCAGGTGCTATTCAGGCCACAAGCTGCACTTCAGCACTGCAGGAGTGTTAAGCCTTATACCAGGGGCTTACAAACTTACTTTGTCCCAGGGTGGGATGGGGTGGAGTTTTGCCCTCTCTCCTGTTGCTCTTGCCTCATGTGAGGCGGGTGAATTTATTTGAAGATCACAAAAGAAACAGATTTTCTTTTTTTTTTTCCTTATTCCTGGTACTGGCTGGTCGGCTAAGCATTCCGATTTATGCAAGATGAGTTGAAGTTTTCACTTGGACTGTCTTGGTGCTATACACATACATAGTTAGAAAAATAATTGCAGTACAAATAGTAGTCTTTCTCGACAAGATCAAGATCGCACTGTGAGATACCAAAAAAATTCTGATGGCACTTCAATGTCTGCCTTGACCAAGCTGCAAGATTAAGCTCAAGATTTGGTTTTAAATAGTTGTTCTTATTTTCTTTCAGGGATAATCTGTCAGTTCAAATTGGATTCCTGATGGTAGAACTAGGAAAAATGCAAATTCTTAGACAGCCTTTTAAGTTTCTAGAACAGTTTATTGCAACATGAAAAAGAATAATTCATGTGTAGGTGGGGGGGAAGACCTGAACACAGAATTTTTTGCTGAGTTTTTTGGCTTGTATGTGTAGATGTGTGTGCATGTATGGATATATGCATACCACATGCACAGATGAAGTATAAATATGTGCTGAATTGCAAGACAATGATAGGATGTTTCTTATCAGACTCTTTCACTCTCTGAGGGGAGAAAAATAACCCTACAGTACTATGTGATAATACCAGTAAGAATTTTATTGTGATAGTAGATCAACCAGGCTAATACAGATCTGTGATAAATGACAGGCTGCATTTTCACATCATGTTTAACTCGGTCTTGAGTCTTGACTTATGACTCTGGGATCTAGTTTGTAGTTCTCCTTTCCAACTGCTTTACGTCTTCTGACTATACAGAATTTCCATTTTCCTAAGTAAAATAAAATTCACTCAGCTCTTAAGCAGGGAATGTTGTGGGAGGTTTTTTGCTTATGGTTTTGGTTTTTTTTTTACCAGACTTGAAGTGGTATATTGAAAACTGGAATATGTTTAAGGTCTGGGTGATTAAGGTGTTTGATGTCTAAGTTTCTGTTAATATTAAAACATTTTTCTTAAATGCTGAGTGAAACTGATACTCAGCTCAGGTCAGTGAATAATGAAGGAAAATATCCTTTCTCCCTTTGGAGTTTTGAATTAGAATAAACATGTTTATCTATTTGTAAACTTGCCATTAGAAAGTATCAGCATGTGAAATGGCACTAGGTGACAAATTAAATATTCTTCTTTCCTCTGAACCACATTCATAAAAATGTAGAAATTGTACTAGGATATAATTTCTCTGTAAGCCTATCCTGAGAAATGGACTTTTATTTCCAGCTTAGGTCAATAAATACACCTAATTACCACTTTGAAGTTTCATCATTAGATGATACGGTGGCAGTAAGCTTTGAAAACTAAGTTACTATTATTTGAAGATGTATTTACTGCCAAATCACCAGTCATTGTGCTATTTTATCTGCAATGTTTGTCCTTCTGTGACTTCCTGAAAAAAGGGGTACCTGGGGCTCTGAAAAACTTTCCTGAGGATGCTACATTATTTGGGTTAGTGAAGGTCACTGGTTGTGAAGAGCAGCTAAATAACATGTGATCAGGCATTACATTTGTAGACGAAGTTCACTATGGAGAATGCATATCGATGTGTTTGTGAGGGGAAACCTGTATTTCACATATAAAATCATGGACTCTGAGCTGATTGTTGCCATGAGGAGATGAGGCATTAGCACCATAATAGAAATCTTCATGAAAATGTCAACTCAGTGCTTGGGAGGAGTAAGAAAAGGAAATACAATTCACTCATTATTAGGAAAATAACATGCTTTTCTCCTCTGGTATGCTGAGGTTACTGTGTGCTGGGGTGCCCCTGCTTCCAAACAGGACAGAGAAGAGCTGGAAGCACTCCAAAGGCAGGCAGGGAACAGAATCAGTTGCAGAGGAGCCTGGACATGGATGAATAAGCAAGGGCTCTTTGGTCTGCAAAAGAAAGAACTTAGGCTGGGCATGGCAGGCAATTTATAATTGTGAATGCAATGGGAAGGATGAGCAGGATCAATCATTCAGTGACTCTTCCACTAACAGAGCCAAAGGTGCATCAGATGGATTCTTTTTAACCAAAGATATTGTATGCATGCCAATCACTTTTGGAAAACAACAAAAAAAAAATAATGGAGGCAGTCAGTTCCAGAACCAGAATATATTCTTTCTCTAGACAGGGAGTAAGGCTCAGATTTTTAGAGGTGACACTTTGGGTCCATGTGAAAGTGTTAATTTAAATAAGTGAAATCACTCAATAGAGTATTCAAAGAACAAGAATTAACTTTTCCTGTTGGCAATTATATCTGTAAATATAAAGAATGAAATTGTTTAGATGACTTGTTCAGTGTCAGTTTGCTCAGCATTAAGACTTATTAACAGGGAAACCTAGGTAAGGCAGTTCTGGTAATCCAAATTATAAATTATTAAAATTCCCATTAAAAATATGGAGCTAATATTTGGAGTTGTATTAGTGCGCTAGTTACTCCATTAGTAAAACCTCCTTCATTGCAGTGATGCTGTCTCAGGCGTATGTTGAGTAAAGGAAGGTCAACCAATCTCTTGAAGCCAAGGTCCTTTAAGTTCACAAGCCATGGTAAAAGCAACTGTTACCTCTGATGGTGTTCATCCCAATTAGTGCATTTAACTGTTGGGAGGTCTGCAGCTACTCGTGAATATATTTCATTCCCCCTGAAGCGTAGACACTCCTCCAGCAAAAGCCTAAAGGAAGAAGCTCGGCTAGTAACAGAACTGACTTCTGGGAAAGGCATTAATGTCCACAAAAGAAGAGCTGAAACTATACTGAATTGTTCCTGTGGACACATAGAGGGTGTGGACCTCTGCAGGAATTGCTGACCCTATGGAAGGCTTTTTTTAAAACAGACCATTTGAATGGAAAACCAGAAATTCCTATTGTGCATCACGTGTGTCTGAATGAGAACACATCCCATAAGGTTGTTTTATCAACCTCATAAATATTCACCATGACAACCCAGTTTCTAGAGTTACAAGAAACTGTGAATTCATTTTGGGAATTATTGTTGATTATAATAATTTGAGTTTGGGGCCCAAATATGTTAACAATTTCTACAAAATTATGCCGCTAGAGGTATTTGTGGTTTGTTCTGCCAAAGTACCAGTTATACCACCTAACAGAATTGGAGGGTTTCTGCTAGCATTGTCCAAGTGTCACTTCTAGCAGGGTAAATTGTTATTGTAATTGATGGACAGATCTTTGCAAATAAAATTTCTAAGAACCACAAAGCATGTAAGTTAGGAAATCTTTCTTTTTGCACACTATTAAAGAGAACAGAGCTTGTTAACATTTCTCTAAAGGTGAAGTTCTATTAAAAAGTTACCCGTGTTTGGGATTCTTGTCCACGAAAACAGTCTTTCCCCATGAATTTTCACTAAGCTATTGTATTCACACAGGTCCAGAGTGAAAGCAAGCCATGTACAGCCAAAATGATGCTTGAAACTACTTAAATCCATGTTTTTTTCACTTTGCAATGACGGCTGCTAGAGTTCATAAATTATGTCTGGTTTCTGAATGCATCTGAATGAGTGGATAATTCCTGGTGGAGAAATCTAAATTAGCATAAAACTTAACTTGTATAAAGATATTTCTAGTTAGATGGAAGTTCACCTTCCTCATTATGGTGCAAAAAAAAAAAAGGTGGTGAAAGGAGGAAAAAATATTTTTAAATCTGCTCTGAAGACCTTCATGATGGTCTTGGCCACAAATGTTCTTGGGCTTGTTTCTGTTGTATGTGAGAAATCCTTACTTCCATTAAAAGTGTTTTGGAACTTGGTTAGTTTCAAAGAGGACAGAGATGGGTTGTGCCTAACAGTGCTGCTAGTTTCCAGCTGGGAGGATGTTTGCAGGCTCTTCGGCTCACAGCCAGACTGCCCTGACTTTGCTGGATAAGCAAGTCCCTCAGACAGTGTTTGGCCAAGAGGTTTGGGAGTTGTAGGGCTGTGGGGTGAATACGTGTGCATATGCATGAATATAGACAATGGGATTGTTTTAGGGAACATCACTGAAATAATGAAAATAACTTTTCTCCTCTCAGAGCCTGCATGTTGATAATTAACCTGGTGCAAAACCTTCTGTGACTGTTGAAAGCCTCCAACCTGTGAACAAGAACAGTTGGTGGAAGCGCTGATGGTGTAATTGCAGCAGGAGAGCTGTGGAGATTTGTGGTATTTGCAAGGATCTGCAAAGTGCATTGCTCCAGGAAGCTAGTGCAGTGCTGCTGTAAAGGACCCCGTTACTGTGTGGTTGACGTAAATCCCAGTTCCTCTCCAACCACTGTTTTTCTCATCCCACCGGGATTAAGGCTGGAAGAGGTGCTAGCATTTCCATTAAAATGAATAATTGTTCAGCAGTTGCTTTTCATACTTTGCTTTATACATGGAAGTTACTTGTATTTATACACACTCTCTACAAAATTGTGCTTGAAAATGAGTGGGTATATTTTTTTTTCCTTTTGTTTCTCTTTTCACTTTTTTAAAGGTTCAGAGGAGAATTCACAATTTGTCATAAACAACATAACGTGGAATTCAGGATTTACTTCTGGGCAGAGCATTCACAGCCTCTTGGGAGAGCGTGTATGAGCAGCCCTAGTTTTTAACACAACAAGGAAGGCCCTAGAGTCCCACAGACAGGCATAACTTAATCACTGAGACTCTCTATGTAAAGTGAAGCACAAATCATTGGTTTAAAATAGCATTTGGGTGTTGTTTCTGATGATAATTTAAATCTACTGTACTGTTGTAAGGTCAAAGGAGGAAACTTGTTTCTAATGAATCACTCAATAAAAATGGGCAGCTTCTTTTCACCATGAAGAAAATTTTAATTTGGATTTGTAGTGTGTTTTGCAGGGCTATTTATATTAATACTTACTATGCAGCAAAACTAACTTGGATAAATGGACAAAATTAGTATGTCTTATTTTCTCTTAAGTATCCTTAATGCGAGGGCCAATTCTTTCACCTTGAGGGAGGGAGTGAATCTCAACTCCAATAAACATTCTCTGCTGATGCATGGAGCCACCTCCTCCTGGATACCTGCACCTTCAGGTGGCAGAAGCTGTTGAAATAACTTAGATAGTCGTCATCACTTTTCATTTCCCCAAATTCAGCCTAGCTAATGCACCCAGAGGTAGGAACATGCTGTATTTCCTCTTTTGAAAGGCATCAGCAACGTTGTTTACCTTGAGGATCCACTCACAGTAACCAGATTAAGATGGAGTTTATACAGATATCAGAAACAATTCTTAGAAATAATGGAATTAAAGGCTCATAAAAATGTTTTTAATCAATATTCTTATATGTCATCGTCAAATTAAAAGCCAGAAATTCCTTTTTGACATAACTTTCTCTGTTGCATTTTGGGCTTTGGGATTTCCTCTTCTTTCTTTGTTCTCATCCTAAGTCCTTAGGAGCAGTGATATTGCAAAGAACTATGAATATTTGGGTAAAGAAAGACTGACATCATATAATTTGCTGATATCACTAATTGATCTGCACTGGTCTGTAGCAGTTATATAGCCTACAGCACTGACTTCTTATATCCAGAGTAATTAGGAATGTGTGTGGGTATGTTTCGGATTCCTTCTGTAACCTAAGGTGACCTTTTTGCTACTGGAATTGCACCATATTCATGGTTACTCACTTTTCTTGGCAGACTATATGGGTTTTTTAACATTTTCTGTGCTTGACTCTGTTAAAAAATCGCCCTGTAGCAAATAGCAAATCTGAAGACTAGCCATGAAGGATATCCAGAAGTGTTTGAAGCAGATGCATTGTCTTTTTTGTGCTGCCTCTCTGTGCTGAGCAGGGCAGCTGGGTTGGCAACCACTGGTGAGTTGGGTGGAAGAAATCTTCTGCAGGTTGGGTGGGAAGTGTCTGAGCAACAGAGGAGGTGGTGCCTGAACATGATGAACGTCAGCAACCATAAATTGGGCTGTCTCTAGCTGATGTCTACCCAAATCAGCTAGGACTGGGTGAATAGAATAGATAACATATTGTGAAAAAAATCGCTTGGGGAGAGTATGCTTGGCTCTTCCCTCTGGGATCTGAGGCTGATGGCAAATGGAGCTCAATGAGCTGAATAAACCTGGTTGGTAACTCAAGCCGTGGTCATGTGGGCATGAGGATGGAGGAGGGCAAGTAACCCAAGCCCCTTGTCACAGTAATGCCTGAACTTGAACCTGAGCAGGTCCAGACCCATAGCTAGCTGCAAAAAGTATGTCCCACTGCTCTTGTGGAGAGAGTTGGTAGAGTCCTCACTTTCTAAGAGGAGGCATTGCAAACAAAAAATAACAAACACTTCAAAAAAGTAAAATGGATTAACATTTCTAAATGTACAAATACCGTTGATGTGCATTGCCTAGGAAACCCACAGCAGTTTATCCAGCAGGTTCTCGCTACATGCGCTCTGGTGGCACTTAGTGCATAGGTTTTTCTCTGTGTAATTAAATCCATCAATGGATATTAAAATGGGGATGACCCCTTATCTTTGAAACCGAGCATCAATGGAATGACTGTGTCTTAATTTGGAGGTGAAACTCCCACTGGCTGGAGTTTTCTTGGGGTGATGGAGGAGGTTAACGGTGCTGGTGAGGGCTGGGGAGTCACAGCTGAATTCATGGAAGGGTCATAGAAAAAATTGTTGACTTCATCTGTAAATGAAGACCCAACAGCCTATTTTTCAAAGCGTTGTTGAAAAATATCCAAAGGCATATCTGCAATTGGGAAATCCAGCATATGCCACAATGTCTCAGCAAAGGATCTGGGCAGTGGAGTCATATTTCTATAGACATTGCATAAAAGTAGCCATAGCAATGCTAATTTGTGGGTTGTCTAGGGAGCAAGCAGAGACTGTCAGAACAAGACTAATCTCCCTCTGTGTTTTTTCTAATAAAAAGGAAGAACACTAAATAATTAACATAAACAAATGCAAACTAATTTTCCAATTTTTAATTTTTACCCAATTGCATGATCCATGTTAATGAATAATTTACAAGTCAGAAACGAATATAAGATTAAAATATTTCTCTGGGGGTCTGCTGTACATGTTATCTGAACATCCTATTTGACTGTTCATTTATATATATATTATAAACAAAAAAAAAAAGTAAAAAATAACCCCAGAGAAAACAGCATTCAGCATGAACCAGGCTGTAATAAAAAGAGCTGTGGACTCCAGAGGTTTTACCATTTCCTTATAGACCTGGGATCATTTGTCTGAGGCTGTTTTTGAATTATTCATATAAACTGTAGCTCTTTGCTTTCAGAGATTGAATGCAACCAGCTTCTATCGTATGGCTTCACATGCTGCTTTTTTGTTTGCATTTAAGTTTTTTTTATAGGGTGCCCTTTATTCAAAGGCTCTGCTGGATGCTGCAGGATTCTATCAGCCACACATTAAACATTAAGAACCTGTATTGTGGTTAATACTGAGGGTTTCACACAGCAAATAAGGCAGCTGGTGGGAGGGTGAGCCAAGGAAACAAGGGAATGTAATAACTGAAGAGCTAATAAACCTTGGAAATAATGCTGTGATTCTGCTTTGACTTTGGAGTGCTACCACCAAGGAAAAAGTATTTATTATTTTAGCTCCAAATGCTACATGCTGATTTTAAGAATCTTCTGCAGCCCGGTACCCCAGATCTATGAAAGGACTAACAGAATGCCAGATTGACACCAGTGCCTCTATACCAGCATTTTAGTTTGGATCAGGAGAGTGTCTCTGAAACAAATTTCCTGATTGCCCTCCCTCACTCTACTCGGCCTCGGGATATCTCGTACTGCACAGACTGTATTTGTTGTGGCTGGAGCTAAGCTTAGAGCTACTGATAGGTGTTTGCCACTAGGACCAAGTTGTTGATATCCCCAGCAGCTTATGAGGCTATTGGTTTTGCCATGCAGATCTGCTCCTGATCCATTCCACTACTTGCTAATGTAGATATTGCCGACGGTCACACCAGGGTGTCACACCACATCTTCAACCTCCCCACAAGAAACTACAGGGAAGTGCACTAGTTTAACTTTCCTACCCCTGTCCACAGCTAATCAAGTCCAAAGATGGCAAAGAGGGAAGGGAAGGTTTTAGTCCAATTGGAGCTCCTCAGATCCTGAAACAGATGCTGGTTACTCTCTATGTGATTAGAAGGACATGTTTTGAGTGTAGCTGTCTGGGTTGGATGACTATGTAAGGCTTTAAATTTTTCTTCCATCTTAGGTGGATGACTTTTTTTTTTTTAAATAATACTGAAAATGTCAGTGTCTGAGTATCTTGCTGGCAATATTACGTGAAACCAAGGCAGATCTATAGAATCTTATTTTTGAAGAGGGAAAGAATTTCCTTTGGCTATATTTTTCTCTTCAGTTGGTCAAGGACAGAATTATCCAAATGTTACTTTAACTTCCTTTTAACCATCAAATCTCAGCATCCTTATGTAAAGCATTACAACTTTATTGTCGTGAGACAAGTGGCATTCAAAACTGGAAGCCAGATTAAGTTACTCCTAGTGTTAGGCATATAGAAAACTATTGTCTCATTTTCAACTGTTTACTAGCTCTGATAGTTGTTGAGATGAGAATGAAGACCTAAACCAAGGAATAATAACAAAGAATGAAGAGTTATCTAAGAGATTGCAGAAGATGAAATGGAAAGGAGAAAACTCTGGTTTATAGCTCAATTGAATCATGTGGCTTACAACCAATGTGATTCAATGTGATTCATGCAGCAGATAAAGAATATAGTTGGGACAAATTCTTTATGGTCTAGTCTAATTAGTACTTTGTCTACATTACAGTAACAGCCCTCCAGAATCTGGACTTCAGCAAATAGCTTGGTAACTGAAGCCAAGTTCCTGTAAGGATGTCCTTGGCTCAGTACTTTGGAGTGATATTAGAACATGTGACAGAACCCTGCTGTGTATCCTGATAGTTGTACTGTGACGTGGAGATGCTACATCAAAGGCAGTCTCATGAGTATGAGTAAGTGCCAAGAGAAAGCACAGTCTGTAGCCCACTCTGACAACACCAGCTGAAGGTTTGAGCGACTCACCCTGGGAGAGTCAAAAGCCTGGACTTTACTTCTCCTATAAGCTGGAGTGCTGCTGATGAACAACCCTCTGAAGGTACCTGGAGATCTGAGAAGAGTCTCATGCACGTGTCTCTCAGCATTCAAATTCTCTGGGGACTTAGAGCCTGTTATTCTGCATTTGGCATCAGGGATTTCTGGAATGTAAGGAAGGCAGCAAGTATAGTCTTTACTTGGGAATTTGCATTCTGGGAAGTGATTCTGCCCCTCTGCTCTACTGTCTGGTGAGAGCCCACCTTCAGTGCTGCATCCAGCTCTGGGGCTTACAACATAAGAAGGATATCAATCTATTGGAGTAGGTCCAGAGGAGGTCATGAAGATACTCAGAGGGCTAGGGCATTATGAGGACAGGCTGAGAGAGTTGGGGTTGTTCAGCCTGGAGAAGAGAAGGCTCCAGAGAGACCTTATGGTCCCTTTCAGTATCTAAAGGGGGTACAGGGGAAATGAGGAGGGACTCTTGATCAGGGAGTGGAGAGATAGGACAAGGGATAATATTTTTAAACTGAAAGAAGGGAGATTTAGATTAGCTATTAGGAAGAAATTCTTGACTGTGAGGGTGGTGAGACCCTGGGCCAGGTTGCCCAGAGAAGCTGTGGCTGCCCCATCCCTGGAGGTCAAGGCCAGGCTGGATAGGCCTTTGAGCAACCTGGTCTAGTGGGAGGTGTTGCTGCCCATGGCAGGGGGATGGAACTAGATGGTCTTTAAGGTCCTTTCTAACCCAAGCCATTCTGTGATTCTACAATTCATACGAACATTATAATGCAAAGATCTTGAAAGTGAACTATTCACGAACTTAGGAGTCTTTGCTAAAAATGCAGTAATAGCACCCATTGCCAGTTCTTGAACAGCTTGTAAAGGCTAGTATAGTAGCAGTATTTAAAGAGTAATGTCCAGTTTAAAAGTTATGAGGAAATCTTTTTCTCTGTGTTTTGGAAGTGTGCTTTTTCTGGTGCTTTTCAAAGAATCATAGGCCTGTTCAGAAAACCATCTGTGTGTGATTGCAAATGCTCTAGTATTTTATCATTGTGTGCCCAACTGCAGTGAAATCTTTCAAGTAACAGAAATCCTGCCAATGCTATCTCCCTCTTGATAAGCTCTGGATGTAAGAAGCAGACTGAAACATTTGCTGGACCAGAGGAGGAGAAGAGAGCTCTCCTAACCTGCATATGAGTTTCATTGGGTTTTCCCTTGCTGATGGGTATCAGGTTAAGAAGCGTAACTTCTGGAAAAGCACTTGCAGCTTCTTGTAGCCAGCTATTTCATTGCTGTTAATCAGATTTGTAAAGTGCCATCCTGATGTTTATCTGCTCCAGGTGAAAAGCATCGCTGCAGCACAGAGGATGCAGTTGCTAAGCAACCACCTTCACTTAAAACATCTTCTTAGATATCTGCGGTATACAAGAAATTAGATTTAACTCCTCAGGAGCTCAAACAGGAGCAACCTCTGAACCTAGCAGATACTGCCATAGATCCCTCCTCCTTTACGTCAGCAGTTGCCATCACTTTGCCTATGGTATATGTAGCTTAGGAGTGTTGTGTTATTTCTCTCCAGGTTAGTGACGTGTCTCCTGCATGTGCTTGTCTTTAGCAAGATGCCTGAAACTTCAAAAATATTTAATGTGAGACAGCCCTGAGGATGGAGAGAGGCTTGAACCAGCCTCTGACCTTAGGGATTTTTTTTGCTGAAGACTCGTGTAGCTTTTGGAGAAGTCCAGACAAAACCAGAATACTCTACTTCCTTTTTGAAACAATCTCCTAATCGCTTTCCTGGATGCAAGTGAGCTTTCTGAATGTAGTACTGGAAGAGGTAGATAGTATTTGAACCTTCTACATGCTGTGTTTTAGAAGTTGATGCTAAGAAACATAAATACAAAAAAGCAGCAAATATCTGTTGCATTGTGTTTTTACAAGGTCCGGTGCCTTCACACTTTCCACTCTTCTGAAACACCCAATGCTTAGCATCCTCCAGCATCTTGAGTTACATGACAGAAATAACTTCAATCCTGAAGAGCAGCAGAAATTTAACATAAGATGTGAAGTAACTAAATCCTAGCTTTTTAACTGACAAACTTTGCCTGTCTTGTGTCTTCAGTGCTCTTTTAGTACTTGAGTTTTTTTCTTGCTGTTCACAAAAGATAAAGGTCCACATGGTTGCTCAGCTGTTGAACAGAGTATACTACAATTTGCAATTATATTTAACTTTTATGCAGAAAATTGGATAGGTGACTTTTGATGGGTATACTTGCTCTGAAACCTGCTATGTTCTGTGATTATTTTTTTTCTACAGGATTCATATAGTGATAGCTAATGTGCTAAAACCACAACTGAACAGTTTTGTAATTTGCCTTTGAGACTAATCTGTGGCCATCTTTTTAATGGGATTGTAAATTATATGCACTTTATAAAAGGACTACAGTAGACCGAACAATTGTGTTAATGACTTTTATCAAGAGATTAACTAGGAAGGCAGGGTGTAGAAGATTAGATTATTTCACCTGTGAGATTGCCAGGGGAAAATCTTTATGACTTGCCTAATTAGCTTGGTACCATTTTATAGTGATCCCCAGCAGTGCCACAAAAGTTAGAGGAATTTCTGCTGTGATCCTCATCTTAAGTTGCACTGTGTCTGTTTCCAATCATGTTGTGATGAAATGCTGGAGCATAAACAATCTTTTTGAGGGAGCTTAAAAAAAATCACTCAGCAAGATGCTCTGTGTATACGAAGACTTGTACACATGGTGATATTCTGCCAACTTGGGATTCCTACCTTGATAAATTTACTATCCAGTTTGCATACAGCAAGCTGGAGACTGAGAGAAAAAAAAANAATTAAACTGATGAGTTTTACAAGAGGTTATTAGTTCAAGTTGTTTTTCCATGCAAGAACAGCAGCTGCTTGGGAGTCCATGTTGGCTCCCTGGCTTACAGCTGAGTGCTGGCAAGGTGGTAATGATATATGGATGTAGGGTGCTCTTACCTCAATCCTAAAATGCTATCAGTGTTGGAATCCAAACAAGGACAGTGACATTTGCTTTACGCTAGGTAGCCCTTTTGCTGATATCTCTGCTGATTTAATTGGTCTGTGCTTGCCTCCTAGTGTAATTATGCCCATCCTTAAAACGGATATGAAGCAGATTAACTTCTTGAGAGTGCTGAGGAAGCTTTATGGAAATTCCAGTTAGATCGGCACAGAAAAATGCAAAACTTTTGTTACTTCTGAACTTCTGGGATGTAATACTTGGAGTAGGTGATGAGGGACATTGGCTAGGCTGGATGCAGGATGCTGTCCCAGTGAAACGATTCAGCTTCAGAAGACTGTTTCTCTGTTTTTGCCACTGTAATGATCATTATGGCCGAGCAGTTGCTGGCTGCTAAACATACAATATTTTTCTCTTGCATTAGAAAATATCATCCTGTATGATCAAAAGATGTTGGGGATGGAAAGTAAGGTAGCACAGGGCTGGATACTGACGTAACTTGTCCTTACTGTCTCTAGACAAGCACAGCTCAGCTGGCACATGAATAAGTGGGTTGCTGGTTTCTTGGAGCGCTTGCATCGTTATAAGCGTCAGAATGAATGAGTGAGTTTCATTATTATCAGCACAGAAAAGCTATTTCTCGTGTTGAAGACAAACACAAGAGTGTTTGGTGGAAATTACAATATGCTTAGAGATTAAGATCCTAATCGAAACTGCTCGGTATGTAGTTCATCATAAAAGAGAAAATAGTGCACGTATTCGTCTGTGAACGTAAAATCTGTAGATACAACTGTTTGTCCCGGGTCTTTGACCAGAGATTTCATGTGGCTGCTGCCTGTGCTGGAACCTCTCATTGGGGTGCCTTGCAGGAGAGGGACTGCATTAGTGACAATGTCTCAAATATGTGAAAATGGGAGCAAAGCACAGCAGCCTGCGTGTTTGGGCTGACTAGAAGGTGGTGGTCCCTTCTGGGCACCAGCACTGGTCCTTGATGCTTTGGCCAAGAACGAAGCTGATATGTAGACAGCAGCTATGTGGCATGGAAAGGCCTGATCAGCCAAAGCATGCTGGGGTCATCTTGGCAGCCTCCTCTGTGCATACCCATCCACATTGATCATGGCATGGAGCTCCTTAATGGTTCTGACTCGCTTCTCTGCTGCCCTGGTATGGGGGACGCCTGTCCTGCCCAGGGCTGGGTTTTCTGACGAATGCAGTATTGGAGGACAAAGCTTCCTAGCATTAAATCCTGCAGGTGCATTGTCCAAGCAAAGGCAGTTGCTGTGAAGTTGATGGCTTGGGGACTGCTGCTATGGTGCAATGTAATAGACTTTTTACCAGCTTTCCAAAAAGCAACTCCTTTTTGGGTGTGGACCAAGTAGGTAGTGCTTGGCCTAAATGGGACTTGGAGAAATGCGAGAAGGATAGAAAAGTGTTTCTGCAATAGATATGTGATTTTTTCTTTTTTTTTTTTTTTTTTTACACTAACCTTCAGATTCCTAAACTAGTTCATCAGTCTTCTCTTTTGTGAAAATTAGTAGACAGTACCACATGCTGAAAAGCTGAAAATTGGATTAATATATTTCTTTTCAGTTTTAAAACAGTCATCTGTTGTTGTCATTAGAAGTAATAGGCTCATGAGCTATAAAAAGAGCTGCTTACTTTTTCTGGGGGAAAAAACCTCCACTGGGAGTTCAGAAGATGGATCTGTCATGTCAGATTTTCCCCCTGCATTCCCCTTCCTGGCATGCTGAAATCCACACTGGCTTGGTTGCAGTCTCATCATATTTCTCTCAAAATTAAGCTGGACTCAACTGTAATTTGCAACGAAAACTTGAGGGAGATGGAAGATGTGAGTTTCTTCCAGTAGAGTGGGTTGGGTGCAGATGTGTGTTCTTAGTAAAGTAACTGTTAGACCACAACTCTGCTCTCTTTTCAGCAGGAATAATTCTGCAGCCCTTCAGAGAAAAGGGTAAAGTAATGGTAAAGATAAAGAAATTTGCTGTTGGTGACACTTAAGGACAGACATGTCTTTTATCCATAAAAAACATTCACCTACCACTGCCCATGTAATCTACCCAATGCTGTTCTTTTCAAGGTGCAGTTTTTGTTCCGTAAAGCAAAACACAAAATTACAGTTGCCATTTACTTTAATTTCTTGAAGATTAAAGTGTGATTCAACATGAACTAGTGCTGGGTTAGAAAATTTCATTTCGTCAGAAAGATGTTATTAGGCTTTGCTGCCCTCTCTGCGCTGCGCAGTGTTCACAGCTGACAGCCCTGTTGAGCTTTGGTCCCATTGCCTCCATGTCTCTTCCAGCCCTGGACATGCCCCGTTTGGGAATTTGGAGCTGCCTTTTGCTATCCAGGACTTGCAGGGAAATGCTGGTTGCTCTAACAGAGGTTGTAGTGGCAGTTGACGTGTTGAAATTGCTAGGGTTTTTTCCAAAAGTAAACTTGCTTTTTTTTTTAAAAAAAAAAACAAACCACCAGTGTTTCCTAGTTTCCTACAGCACATTGATTGCTGTCTTGACCAGCTCTGGTGTAGGTTGTTGCTGTAGGAAAGGCAATATATAATGGACAATATGTAATGCATGTTCTCTGCTTCAGTGAATTTTCAGTGGTTTACACCAGGTTTTGTACTGTCACGTCAGGTCCCATACAAATGGCTGCAGTGTCTCCTCATCCCACAGGTGAATCATGTAATGTCTGCTGCTACTTATGGGGTAGATGTCATATCTGACTCCAAAAATTTCTGGACTTCAGTGAGAAATTTACTTTCTTGCCAAAGACTTGCATCCCTGTGTGTGTGTCTGTATACATTTTTATTTTTACCTTGAACTGTAACCTAAGAAATGCTTTCTTTGCTGAGTCACCTGTAGCACTCATGTTACTCCAGACCTTTTCCTTGGTGTTCAAACTGTCTGTAGTTTCAGAAGCACTTTGGCGACAGAGAAGCCAAGATGTCAAGAGGCTTCATTCTCTCTAGTTGGTTCCCTTGGCAAAAGTTAAAAGCTTGTGTATTTGAGGCAGAATCACTGCTGTTGAAAGCCCTGACCACAGTGACAGCATCAGAAAGAAGAGGCTTTTAAAAAGGAATCTAACTTGGCTTTTTAATGGTATTCATTCTTGTGCAACGTTTCCAGAGCTGCTGTAACTATGAAATAATGTTCTGTAGCCATGGTGCAATAGATTACTCTTCCTTAGGGCAGAGCTGAAGGAAGGAAAAGAAAATAATTTATTGATATCACAGAACGTGGAGAAGAGCTCAACAGGTCATCCTGTGAGTGCTCTGTTCCCTTGGGAGATATCACCAGCGTTTCCCTTCCAGCTGTTTACACCCACTTATGAGAGGGATTAATGTCAGCTGTCCTGGGCATCATTGCATAGCCAGGATTGTAGGAACGGTATTAGGCAAGAGCTCAGTTCAAATATATAAAGGCCAAGATTTTCTGTAAAGATATAGCTAGTAAACTTACAGGAAACTTGTTTTTGAAAAAAAAATCCTGGGTGTTGGTCTGTGCTGGAGAACAGTGGGAAGCAATGTGGTCCTTCTTCTCAAAGAATAATCTAAATTGTAGTAATTGGGGTCTCCATGCATAACTTGATTCTCAGTAAGAAAATGCATCTCTTAAGAAGTGTCTCTTCAGTATCCAGAATAATGGAAACGTGAGCAACAAACTGTGTGAGTGAATTGCCTAATGGCTACTGTTCCCATATGTGCTCCATGTATCAGGTAGATTCTCAGAAACCTTGCTGCAGCACACTCTGGTTTGTGTTGAACAGCTGTAGTGCTTAATGCTCATCCCAGTGGCACTGTAACCAGTAGTAACCTCTTTCCATACTGAAAAGTTGGAGTGGTGCTTGCCCTTTGATTCCTACACTTGGTCTCATTTGCTGTTCAGTGTGGCATTTTCTTTCGTTTAATAGTCCTCAGGTTTTGGTTGACACCTTTGGCTTATTTGGAAATGCACATGCAGAGCCTGCACACATTTACCCTGTGCTCACCAGGAACAACATTTGTTGCAGAGGGACTATGGTCTCCTTGTAGTGAAGGTGAGCCATGGAAGGTAAATACAGGTGGCATTTGATGGAAGAATCTGAAATTGCTTGCCATGAATTAGCGATTGGTAACCACATTCTATTTTAATTAATCAAGGTCAGAGCCCTGATGCACAAGGAAAAAATAAGAGCTGTGCACTTCCTTGTCCCCCTAAAGGGACAAAATGCACCCAAGACAGGAGGTGGAAAGACCTAAGATGACATCAGAGGCAGGCTAGGATGCAGGATCCAACCTGAATCCTCATGCTGTGTCTCCATGCAGTAACTTCCTTGTTTCACCCAGGCTGATTAATATCTAATTCATATTTTGTTTCTAAATCTGAATATGAAACCTGTTTAAGTAGGTTTAGGTAACTCTATTGATGGCACAATTTTTTTAAGTGATCTGGAAAATTATTCTGACAGCAGTGGATTGCAGAGCCCCTATAGCTGTTAATCTTGTGCAGGTAACATGCTTTTCTTGAATATTTATAGCTGAAGTGTTCAAGGTCCCTGTTGGGTTTCCAGAACAAATAAAATGGGACCTTCACCCTCCCACCCCAATGTAGAAAAGCCACTGTCATCTGATATGTCTTTTTCTTCTGAGGTATGAAGCAGTTTTCACCGTCTGACATTTAATTACTGACTTCACCAGATGCTTAGCATATTTGGGGGGTAGTGTTAGCTTTTACGTCCCAGCCCCCAAAATGGGATGTAGAAAGCTCTTCGCATCCCTGAAATTGGAATTAATCTCATGTCTGCCTAAACTGGGACTCATTGTGCCTCTGACATACCCCCATACCAGGCACACAGGTGCCACCGGAGATGCTGCTTTGGGGGGAAAAAAACCCCCACCCAACCCTGTTGTGTAGTGGGAGGGAACAGGAACTTCAGGGGGCTGTTTGTGTAATCCAGTGTGTTTCCCACGGGAGCGGTTCCTCCATGCCAGCATGAATGGGTGCCCAAAATAGTAGCGAGTAAAAGCCTTCACTGCTAAGGATCCTGATCTTTCTATCCTCTTTAGACTCATTGTATCCTGCTAAGAGGCTTAATTAACACACTGCTTGACAGGCCTTGTCAGACTGATACACGGACTCTGTATCATTTAATACAGGGGCCATGGTCTTCCCTGGCAAAACAGGGCAAAATAGAAATGAAAATTAACAAACTGAAGTATGAAAAAAGGGAAAATTAATAAACCCCAAGATACTTAATGGACATAAAGTCAGGTGAGGGGTGGAAGGGTGACAATTCTTTGTTAAGTGGGAAACAGTCTTAAAAATATGGGTAAGACCAGACATGGGTGTAAGCAGCTCAGAACAGCATTGGCAATGCATTGTTTTCAGTAACCAAAAGCAGCCAGCGTGCTTGAAAAGCAGCTGAGGCTTCTGCTTTTGTGCTGGAATATGAACTACAAATGGATCAGAGCTGGTGCTAAAGGTGGTTTAACAGTGAGTGTGCTGTCCCTAGACTGGCACGATGGACTGGGAGAAGTGAGCAGCAGCAGAGCGCGCTTTGTTATTTTTCTGTCTGCTCTGATGATCACAGGATTGGAAAATGGCAGGAGGTGAGAATGTTAAAGCCTATAAATAGGCTTCTAATAAGTGACAGAAAGAGGCATCAGGTGGCTTTGATCAGAAGATGGATCATGTGTGGCTTGTGGTCTTAAGGGTAGTGGCATTGCAGCATTTTTGGCTTCAGACTGCCTTCAGCTGTGCTTGTCCTAGCTGTGCCATCTCTTTGGAGGTTGTGCTGGCAAATGAAGGATCAGTTTTGCACATGCCTGTGTCAGTGCTATGGAGAAGAACTCGTATGTTTGCCTTTAAATGCAGCGGCTGTGCAATGATGAGACAGGCTAACATGTTTGCTGGCAAGAATGGCTGTGAAAGCTCCAGTGATCTTTACTGATGTTTCCAAACTAAACCTCTGGGCACTAACTCCCTCCCTGTGTACCACCAGTGGGCTGGTGAGACGTGTTCTCATTCGAGGTAGTGGTTGGGTTGTGCTTTGCTCTGCTGCACCTCACCCAGGTGTTGTCAGTCAGTGCTGATGCTCCAGCCCCTTTTCAGTATCCTCCCTGTGCTCACCAGTGCCCTGCAGCCCAACACAAGGGTACATCCTGCTCCAATGGGGTGAGAGCAATTGTGCCACTCTCAAAACAGGTTTATCCCATCACTATGATGTTTCAGCAAGGGAGTTGCAAGTAAGGAGAGAAAGAGATGCACATAAGTGGAAGTTTTCCTCCATAACAGAAAATCACCATTGAGGAAATTTTTTCTTGAAATTTGGAAGAACATCAATGAAATACAACTACCTAAAGCTGAAGTGTTTCAATAACTGCCATGCTCACTCTTAATTCTAAAATGGAAAAAAAAAACCAAACCAAAACCAACCCCCAAACCTTTTTACTGCTATTTTTGGGTTGCGGTTCTACAGAAATCGGAGCTTTCTCTTCCCATCTCCATTTCTCTGACCTCTCAGGAAGTACTGTAGTGTATTCACTCCACAGCAAGTGACAGACCTCTTAGGCAGAGATATTCAAATAGTAGCCCACATGTCCAAAATGGATTTTGAAAATTAATTTTTAATATGTGGCATCTGCCCTGATTTCTCTGTGCTAGTCTAAATCCACAGGTATAAATAGATCCACTGACCTGAATGGGTATTTTTGGGTATAGCATCAAAAACAAAAAAAGAATTGTTGCCTGCTACTTGAGGTAAATATTTATCTAGGTATGATTTAACATCTGCAGATTTCTTTCCTTAGACTTTGCACAAATAACTGTTTTTTGAAACAGACCTCTTAGGAAGGAATTTAAGGAATAGTACATTTAGATTGTTTTGGATTTCTGTTCCTCTGCATCTGAACCTTTCTCGGATGGCTGGCTGCCATCATCTCCATGGCTGGTCAAACAAGAGGTGGCATTTTTGTGCAAGCCCAAATGAGGACTAAAGGCTCTGGCAACCTCTGGGTTCCTCCATTAAAAATTGACCCTGAAAACTGCTGAAGGCAGCTGGGGGACGTTACTAAATAATTTCACTGGACGTGTACACACAGAGCCTGTCCTTGGGCTGCTTGGAGCCAAATACAGCTGATTTGCAGTGGGCAAAGGTAGAGGGACACAGGAACTTCTTCCTCTAACTAAATCCTGACAGCAAAGCCAAGCCAGGCTTTTATAACATGTGGACTGCACTGGGAGCCAGCTCAGTGAGGCTTAAGACAGCACTTCCACACAGGCTTCTCCCTGGTGAGATTCTGCAGACCTGAGTACCTTGGTCCTTTCTGTTCCACAAGGTTACAGGGCTTCCTGGCAATAATTAAGTCATTGCAATAGTCTAGTTTCCTGAAAGTACAGACCTACAGCCTGAAAAATAATTAATGCATACGCAAACAGAATGTTACGTGTTAAACTAAAGTGTCTTTTTCTAGTCTTTGCTCTTAACACCAGTCTTGCACTTCAAGCTTTCATTAGTTTTCCTTCCTTAGGCATCTATATGTGTCTGTAACTCCCTGATTGCTATTAATGTCTGTATTCAACTGAGGCAGGAAAACAAAAACTGCAGTAAATTTTACAATATATTTACATTATAACAAGGTTTATGGAGGCATCCTAATTCATCGGGTATTCCAACAGAAGTATGGATCTCTTCCAATTTAATTTTCTGAAGTTCGAGTTTGCAGCTGGGTCACTCCTGGTGTAATCTGGGAGACGCATCTCCTAAGGCTGTGGGTTGGAAGAGCAGCGTCGCGGCTGTCACTGCCACCCATCAGTTACCGTGCCGGGGGCTGAGGGCAGAGCATCCGAATCATTTTCTGTGGGCGCAGCAGCAGAGCTAGCTTCATAAATTTTGTTGCAAGGAGCAATAATCAATACTTCATGGTTAATGACGCAAAACTGAAATTAGTATAGATTTTATGTCTCCTTCTCTTCCCAATTATGCAAACATTACTATGCCACTTCTGTAGTTGCCTTATATTAGAGCTTTTATAAAGACTGTCCGGTGATGTTTAATTGAAAGACTGAATAGTCAAAAATGTCACAACCAATTTTGGGTTTTACTTTTTTTTTTTTTTTGTTCAGTCTTCACCCTGAGGTTAATAGAAAATGATGTCAAACACAAGAAATGATTTATGTAAGTCATGCAGGTTTTGTCACCCAGGGCTATATATAAAGTCAATTGCAAATTGTTTTCCCATTCTAAATTACCGTACATAGCTCTGGGATATGCTGAAAAAATGACCAGCAGAACAATATGAGAGAAGAAAAGGTTATCTTCTCAACTGAACTGCACTTCAAAGAAAACAAATTTGAAAGTTGCTTATTTTAAATATGCCAAAAGAGGGTGTTCCTCAGAGCAGACTGAGGGGGAAAAAAAAAGGCAAAAAAAAAAAGTTTCACAACTGGATTATTTCCAATGACTGTTGAGCAATAGGCAGCAGCCAGGCCTCCTGAACCACACGCAGTGCTTTATCAGCTGCGGCATGTCCGCAAAATGGTGCTACAATTAGACACCCAGAGGGGCAGAGACTGGGGGAACATCTAACTTGTCGTCTTGACAAAGCTAGTTTATGCATAAAACATATTTTGCGATAATAGTCCTTCCAAGGCTGGGAGGAAATGAAAGCTGTATTAGGAGTAAATCAGCTACCAACTGTGATCTTGTTTCATGTTGAACAAGGTAGAATCTTGTACAGGATTAAAAAGCACCATGTAAAATTTCTCTGTTTCACAAAATCAGCTTAATTTGGGAAAGCAGAAGGTAGGGTTGGCTGATCTGTTGTGCTCCTGGAGATGGCAGCAGTCTTACTTGAAACAAAAGCCTTTGATTCATCTCCAGGTCAGATAAAATATACAAGATGAAAATAGCCTTGTTTTGCCTTTCTAACGTTCTTAGCCTTCCTGGGAATCCTGTATCTGTATGCAAGATAGATGTGAGGTAAATTACCTTCCTTCTTTACTCTGAGTAGCTTTTGCTTTTACATTTGATTCCCAACTTAAAGAGCTAAAAGAAATAACAAGTCAACATCTTTGTATTTTGCATAGATTTCTCATTTTCCAGTGTTGCTTAATTATCAAACACTTGGTGTATAAACACAAACCTGAAGGCATATCCCTGCATCTCAGTATGGTGATGCTTTGTGCACTACATTACGGGGATGCAGTCAGAGGGGGTTTGGTGTTTTCTTGTCAGTCCAGGTTTTTGAGAGACTGGGCATGTGTGCTCTCTGTATGTGTGTCCCAGTGATGCCAGGGTACTCTGTGAGGTTGTGCCCTGACAGGGGACAGAAAGTTCAGTCCAGGCATTGCATCCCCCTGGAGCACGCACTTCATTGCAACCAGGTTCTCCTCCACCCCTTAATTCCCACCCATTCTGAACAATAAAACCCAGGCAGCCAGACCCAATTTTGTTTTTCAAGGCAGATCTCAGTGCTGAATGTCATGGGTAGATTTTTTCTGGGACATTAGTATGGATGCAGGGAACCCCAGCTATGCCTCTGCAGTTAATTTAGTGACATCTCTGCTATTGAACAGGGGTCTGATGAAAATACCCTGGTAAAGGCATCAGGCTGTAAATCTCAGCCAGTGACTCTCTTAATTATGAAACTGAATGCTATTTGATTGCAGAACAAAGAGAAGTACCTGAAAGTACGAGCTGATGCTCACTTGCCTCTTAGCAATACAATCTCCTCTTAAATCAATGCAGCCACACACCTAAGACATGAAAGAATACTTTCCTCTTTTTTTCTGCCTATTATTTTTGTAGGGCTGATATTCTCTTTCAAACTTTTGCTGGGCATATGAATAAATATATTGGTGTCGTGGTAGTTATTACAGAAGTTTCAATTTGAAAGCAACTCCACAGGAATTACCTTATGGACTATTTTGTGTGGTGATGGGTTCACAATGTCTTGAGGTTGAAAAGGGAATCTCCAATGTCAACTAAGGTCTTCCCATGTGCAAACTGAAATGTTTTTTTCTCTCCTTGTAGGAAGAGCTCAGAAGGCTCCAGCACACGTTGGAACAGGTCAATGATGGCAAAAACTTGCTTCAAAGGTAAATGTGTGATTTCTGCAGTCTTTCACATGTGGTAAAGTGAAATAGATTTTATAAGGCATCGAGCCCTTTCTAAGGGGCAGTCTCTTTGTTGTAGACCAAGTTTTTTACTTGGTAATATACTAAATAGTCAAGATTTTGCACCTCTCCCATAAATGGTTCTTATTTTCAGTTACAGGAGGATAATTTCTGAACACTGCTGCTGATTGAATGATGTAATTAAGTGTCCAGTAAAGTCTCAAAATAATTCCACAGGTTGGGGTCTAATCTTACAAATTTTCATGTGAAGATCTTTCATACATGTTGCTAGTCCCATCCAAAGCAGTGTCCTGAGATGTTTGATTTTTATCTTCTAGCATTTTAAAATTGCTTTCTCAAAATGATTTTTTTGCAGCACCAATTCCTTGGTCATCATTTATTACAAAGAATTTTTTCTTCACACTCCTGTATGGCTTTTGCTGATGTAATTCATTTGCTACTGGCATTATCATTGTTAGTTTCCATTTTACTCTCCAGCTTTTCAAATATAGCCCCAGGGATGAAAGTTAATTTAGCAAGAATATCTATTATATTTGCCAATGTTTTTTTTATTTGCAGTAGCTTCTTTGCTGGGTGTGCCTGTCTCTGGAGCTTTGGCATCTGTAAGGTTTAGTGCAAGGACTCAGGTAAGCTCCAATCTGGAAACTGGATCCAAATTGGTACTTTCTTGTGAACGGTCAAATGGGGCTGGATGCAGATGCCTTCCTCCAAAGACAGTGACGCTTTCTAATATGCAGCTCTTGTATGTTCTTGTCAAAACTTCAGAATTCACAGTGATTGCAAAAATCTCACGCTAAGACACAATTAAGCCCATTTTATTTTCTTTTCCATAGCCCTCAGCTCACCATGGATGAAGAAAATAATATTGAAAAATATCATATCAACTTGCAGCCCTTGGAATCAAAAGTGAAAATGTAAGTACTGAAGAATGTAATTTCTGCCTTTAAATACAGCCGAGTTTGTCTGATTTCCAAACTGCACAACCCAGACTGTATCATCATGTATTCCTAAGTATAAAAAAGCCTCAATTTCACAACTTAAACCCTTGTCTACCTTTAAGCATGTGAATGTTCTCTTTGAATCAAATTTCAAACGCTAAATTTCGGTGTTGCGATAATTTTGTCATTTTCCCTGTGAAACTAAAGAATATTTGAGATTCTGCTACATTTTTCATACATTTAGAGAGCATACTGGAGAGGGGCAATATAGTATGGAGCAGGCAGAAGTCTCTTCACTGGTATTTTTCATATCTAACATGAAGCCCATTTAAAGCTCCCCAGGTGGCTCACAGGACTCCTCTGCAAGGACCAGTCCTTGGGTTTGCATGGGGATGGAGATATAAGTGTGAGGGGACTGCTGAGGCGTGCAGCACAGCTCTATGGTACTAAAAAGGCTGTTTCTTATTGAAAAGCACGGCAGTTGCTAGCACTCAGCCAAGACACATAGGTGACACCTAGCTGCACCACCTGGAAGGAAGAGATAAGCATCACTGGTGTTCTGATAGAGAATTCCCCAGCTTCCAAGTACAATAAATTTAGCCTTTGCAATACATTTCTTACATGTTGTTTAGTTTACGATGGAGTCAGTTATTCTAAAAGGTTTCACTGTGCTGTGATACCCATGGTAATATTGGCAATATAATTTAAAACTTACCTACATGTCTGTCAGAGCAGAGGACTCCAGCCTTGGTGCAGGCATTGGGTCCATCCAGCAGGCACCAACTCTGTGCTAACACAGTGTCCCTGGATTTCCCAGCAGACAGCAAAAGTTTAGCGTGGCTCCACTTGCATCAAAAAGTATGAGTGTCTTTATGTTGAAGATGCAAACTACTTTGTGACACAATTCTGTGACACCGAGTTGTATGCATTGCTACATAATATACTGAATTTCACTTTCAGTTCAAAAGCTACAGCTAACTTGCTATATAAGGCTTTAAAATATTAATGCTATATTAAAATATTAAAAGGACATGAAGTTTCAAACTAAAATCAAGCCAGTATCTTTTAGTCCTGCAAGTATAAGCCAGACTGAAGAATAAATTTTCAGAGAGGTTTCTGGAAGGGTAGTTATGACTTAAGCTCAGTATATTCTCAAGCTTTAAAATAGAAAATACATGTAAATATAAATATGTACATACTTCTTGTATATATTATGCACCAAAGTTTGAAACTGAAACAATGCAAGGTGTAAATGCTTGAGGTGTGAAGATGTGGCAATATTTTTAAAGCAAAATACATTTACTGAAAGCTCCTCTGTTGGCACTCACATTTGGGAGCTTTGCTGTCCATTTTAAAACTCTGTTTTAAAAAAAACAAAAACACAGGCTTTAACCTACCTGACCGGGTCTACAGTGCACCTATCCTCATGAGACTGCAATGAATGCTGGTTTGTTTCTGATCTGGTAATTCTTCTTAAAAAAAATAATAAAATACATGTATGTACTTGATTTCTTCAACCTTGAGATGTTTGAAATGCTGCATTTTTGTTCCCTGACCAGGAAAAATTACACACCAAGAGGCACTTCCTACTCTATGGATTTCCCAGCACTGTAGGCAGTCAAGGAGAAGTTGTAGGTGTCCTGGTGTTGAGCTTCACCCTCCTCCTGTGAAGCCAAGAGGCACCATTTTCCTGTTTGATGTGCCAGTGTGTGCCTCTTCAGTGGTAGCTGGGCAGAAATGACATCTTGACTATTAAAAAAGCAAGGATAAAAAAAAAAAAAGTATTCCTAGGACAAAGCAAATCCACACCAAAGGCTTGGGATTTGAACCATAAAGCATGTGGTAAGGTTCCTTCAGGGAGGAGCATTGCTTTCTGTACTGCCCTGGGGTGCAGTTATTACAAGCAAGAGCAGGGCAAGGTAGGGTTTGGCCATGGGACCCCTCCCAGGGAGCCCCCCAGCAGCAAGGCTGGATGCTCAGTGCATCAAGCTCTTCAGAAGTGGGCAGGTTGGAGGACTGCTGGCTCCCATCCACTCCCTATACAGCAGAGCAGCACAGGAGCTGTGCACCACTGAGGACAACTTAAACAAAGGTTAAGGTACTCTACTTGATTAACAGACACATTGAAGGTTTTACTGACTTGATATTCCAGTTTGAATAAATCCTCAGTTGCTTAATAATCCTAAAAGGACCTCTTTCTAGCTCATTGCACTGCAGTAATACAGCCTAGGTTCAGGTCAGAACTTAGCTCCACTTTTCTCCAGAATTCTCAGATCGTTCCACATGCTAACAGCCACACACTTTGTGCTAATGCTGTTACTATTGTAAACACAGTTTTAATTCCCAGCATCGCTCACTGGTGTCTCCAGCACACACGGTCCGGCACTGCCACCTGGTGAGGGCTGCCCTGGCCATTGGCCATATGGAAAAAAGAATTTCTTTGCAGAATTTACATCAGGTTTAGCAAGTTGGTCAAAGTTCAGAGTTTGGAAGCAGAAGCTGATCAATCCCCACACATTGCTTTGGAGGAGGTTTTAGGTTCCCAGCTACCCAGGACAGAAGAGATTTTAAAGGGTACTGGTCTGGCTTTGAAATTCCAACCATATCTGCATTATAATCTGAAAGCTGATATAAATATAAAATGTTGAAGGCTGTTCATTCAAATAGATAATTGCAAATTTTTATTCTGTTTGCAATATGTAAGAGAATTGCTGAGTTAAGTACAGTGTGAAATTTGAATCACTTCTGAAGGTTGAAATAATTATTTCTACTTAACAGATACCTCAAGTTATACTAGTAGCAGCTAAAATAAGACCTACAGAGGGCAGTCATATGTGTTCATTACCCAAATTGGAAAACAAAATGCATAAAAAAAGAGAAGACCACCAAACCCTACCTTTTCAGTCAAGAATATTAAAATATGTATTCTTTTGTTGCTACGTTCCTCTCCCAACCCTGTGCCCTGGTGTTTGCGGCAGTATCCAGCGAGCATGGCGTGAATATCTCCAGCGCCAGGACCTGCCACACCATGAACAGCTGGACAAGCGCAGTCCCTCCCCACCATCCCTCTCCTCAGACAAGATGAGCAGGTCCATCAGTATGAACACCTTTTCCGACAGCAGCACACCAGTGAGTACAGCGTTGGGACCCATTTTTCCTTTTCCATTTGTTGTTGCTTTTTGTTGTGTTTCTTTCTAGGACTTTGGATTAATGAAAGTTAAATTCTGGGCTGACCACGAAAGAGGGACTTTTAGTGGAATGAATCTACAAGCAGATGTGCCTCTTGTAGGTTCAGTTGATTGTATGACTAGGTATGTTAGATGTGGATCTTGGCAATATTGTGTATTGGACACAGCAGATATTATCAGTGCTCTTGGTGGGAAAAGGTGTTTCCAGTTGGTGGTGTGTATTTCTGCTGAAAGCAGGGATCTTCCCATGTGTTTACCACTTTCTGTTCCCCAAAAAGCCAAAATTGTGGCACTTTTCCTACAAATAAATGTAGTTTGTGGGTAGTTATTTTCCTAGAAAAGACTTGGAGAAGTTGCTCTGGGGTTTAAAACTTAAATTTTATTTTGGAATAAATACTTATGCCACCTTGCAGACTGGATGACTAGGGGCTGGAGGCTATATTCTTTTTAAGGTGACTAAACTAGAAACTTGTTTTTTGAAAGCAAGTAGCTTTGTGACTGTCTCTGGAGTGGAACCTTCTAGGTCAATAAATCAGCAGATTATTGCGATACCCTATAAATATTGTTTTCAGCTTTGTGACAGAATGCATCGGTTTTGAGGAAAGTGTAAATTAGAGCACATGAAATAATTGAATAGTTTTTAAAAAATACAGGAGAGAAAAGTTGCCCTGTTGTGGGTTAGACCAGCTAAATAAAAGTAAGATATGTCCTCCTGTTCATCTGAGGTGTGCAGGAGAGGTGTGAACAGGTTGTCTGGATCATTGCTAGGAGTGCATGTTGGTCAACTGTATGAAGCTCTGTTGCCAATTGTGGGACAGCATATGGTAGTTTCTAGTTCACTACTAATCTAAAAATCATTGCTAGCGGGGTTCTTAAAGTAGATGGAGCCACTGTGCAAGGAAGAGGCATTTGTTAGTTTAACTCTGCCATCAGTTGTGGCGTTGGAGCAATGCCACCTAATGTAAAGCACAAGGCAGGCTCACAGATCCCACGGAGCTGTTCTGTGCTAAGAATTCTGGTCTTGGACAGACAATTTGACTCTCTCTTCTGTTAAACCAGATTCAAAATGAAGCTAGGTGAGCTTTTCCAGCGGCTATTATTTGTGTGACACAGTGGTTAGGCAGGCTGCATTAGATTTGACAGTATTTAATAAAATATTACTGAGACTGCAGTGTTTTATTTTTAGACCCCTTGTGTTCATAGCTACAGACCAGGATGATAAACTAGGTTGCAGTATTGGGTTATACACTAATGCCTCATGTATTAAACTAGTTAGGTTCCTGTAATGAGAGGTATAAATTTGGATCTCATTTTTCTCTGCCGCTGGCATTTGTTGGAGCCTGGCTGATATGTGGGAGTACTGAGCCAGCCGCTCGGCCACCACAAGAGGCCCCTCGTACCCTGTGCAAGGAGGCTTTGTCGGTAACCTAATTTGGAAAATGATGCATTTTCAATGCTTTCAGGTCTTTTGGGGTAAAATGAGTACATCTGGGAGTGAAATATTTGTGGGAAAATGAACCTTGGACACTAGAATTGCTAGTTTGTATTAATGCAGCATCCAGTCATCTCACTTCTTCTGCATCCTGCTTTTTTAATGCAAAGGAAAATGGGTATATTTTATTACACTTCTCTAGTGCCAAGCCCTTCAATAACCTTTGAAAAATCAGTGGACATTCCTTAAGACAAAGGAACCCCTACCTATTTAGTGTGTCCTTGATTATTGCAATACCTAAGGCTGTGAGGGACCCACATTTGTAAGAGCAGGTTGGTCCCCGGTTCTGGGATGAGGCACTATGACTCCAGGCAAATGCTGTTGTGCTTGCCAAAGTCCTCACAACCCATTCAAAACCAGATCTAGTGATTTTAGAAGTTTTTCTATCTTCATCAGAATGTGCTGTGGGGCATCTTGGAAGCAGCTTAAGAAGATGAGGAGAAGCCTTTATTGTGCAAGTTCAGCAGGTGCCCCAAGAGGGAGGTAATTACAGGTGTGAAATCTGGTGGGGAGGTGGTGTATGGGAAAGGTCTGAGAACAGTGACAGCCACAAAGAAAAGAGGCAGTAACATTGTTTGGTGTAGTTTTGTTTCCTGATTGCTTCTGATGAAGTAAAATTTTGCTGGTTGTGTGGATTGTGGCCTCAGCTTCTACAGTGTGAGGTTGTGCACCTGAGTGTACACACAGAAGTGTCAGCAATGCATGTGCTTCTCAGAGCTGGGCTTGCGTCATCCTTTCTAGTCCTTGGATGTGTAGGCTAAGGACAGACTCTGATCTAATGCAGTAGCATTTCTGTCTGATACATGTGTCTTCCTGATGGCAAATGTCACATATTTTTTGTTTGGAATTGATACTGTCAGGTTTAAGGCAGGGATAAAGCCAGAACAAAACAGGGACAATTAACCCTGAATTGTTAACATGTGAACGGGAAAGTAATTAATTGTCTTAACCAAATAGACTTGGATAGAATTAAATACAACATTTCTTCTGTGAGCCACATTTTGAACTCTAGTATAAGGTAAAATTAAGGAAGAATAAAAACCATATGAGAGCAGAGAAACTGCTGCTGGACCCATCTGTAATTTTACACTCTCTAAATTTGTGTTGATTAAACTCAAGCTGGAAGCAGAGGAGGGGAGTTGGGTAATAACCAAGCAGTCAAACACATCCATTTGCCAAGTCCTAAATTTGGCTTACATTTGCAGAACAAGGCCTTTGAAAAATGGGGAGATTTCATTATAATGCCATTTGTTTTGTATTAGCTGTGTTCCTGATGCCCTAAAAGATAGGCCTGTACCTAGTCTTTGCATAACAATAGCCTGTGCTGAGCAGTGTGGAGTCTCTCAAATTTCTCTTGCTGTCTGGCAACCTTCCTCTGAGAAATTTGGAAGGAGAAAGTCAGACTGAAATTTGGACTCTGGAGGTTTTCATATTTCTTTTTCAAAGAAAGAGAAAGCAACTAGCATGTCAAAATATGTTAGCAATAAGTATTGATGCAGATAGAAGAGAGAGAAATTATGTAGTATTTGAGAAACTACTGTGTGGTTTCTTCCCAAGCCACTAATATCAGGAGGAGTTAGCAGTGATGGCCTGAGCCTTGACAGCAGCTGTACATACCTGATACACGGGAACTCATTTATTTGTAATCATTAAAGCTTTTTGAATTCATCGAATATGACATTTCCTCATTGTCCTAGTCAGGAAAGTAACTGTAGGAACATGGAGCAACAATTTTGGAGTAACTTTAAAGAAGCCAGAAGGGGAGCTACCAAGAATAGTTCTTACTCTGCTCAATAGCAGTGGGAATGTCTCTGGTCAGCCATACCACAATTTTCATGGTTAGCAGTTTTCATGTAATTTTTTTTTTTTAAAGCCATTTGGTTCCCATGACAAACTAGGCAAATGGGCTTTGCCTGTGGCCAGTGTGAGACATTGGCCATGTAATCACTCAGTTCATCATTGATAGAGGGTGATATGAGCTATCCTAGACTTGCTGAGCTTAGTCCTGCTGGCTGTGGTTACCATATTTCAATTCAGCAAGACAACCTAACTGTGTGATTCTAAGACTCAGAAGCTTGATAAATCATTAATTAGGATACCTTTGAATGAAATGCTTGAACTTGTTTTGGATCAACTAGCTGCCTTCATGACCGCAGAAAACTGTTGCTCTTTAAATGAAATCCTGATGAGGAACTTGTGAAATAGGAAAGGAAAATAGGAAAAAAAACCCCACAATTGAAATAATTACTTATTTTTGCTGCTACCTCCAGATATTTATAATTCCTGGGAGGTGTCTCATATGAAATTGTGTCTTAATTCTGTAGCAGAGGAACAGTGCCTTCTGGATTGTGGGACACTGAATCCCTGTGGGTACTAAAGGAAAAAGGTTCTTCCTTCAGGCTGGTTTATATGCCTCCTCCTCGTGAAGCCTGAGCATCTCATCCCAATCGCAATTCATTACAGTTGTGTACATCCTTTCGTTAGCTGGCTCAAAGGTACCAGGTGGTAAACAAGACCACAATTAATTTTTATTTTTTATTGGCATCACCTTTGTTTTCCCCCTTCTGGCTTAAGGGTTGGTCAGTGTCAACGAAGGAAAAATAAATAATTTAATTCAAACTCGTGATGACAAGTACCTTGAATACTTCTAGTAGTTGGAAATCAATTGCTTTGTTACTAAACTTTAAAAATAAGCATATTTGCAGATAGTACAGTTTAAGAAAAACAGAAAGAATGGTAAGCCTTTTCTGGGATGCAGTGACTGAAATAGCAAGACAAATGATTACTGTTCTGGAAAGAGTAACATGTGCACTTCTTGGAAAAGGTTTGTGGTTTTAAGGTATATTTTTATCCTTAATAAAGTACACTCAATTTCTTCTGAATATTTACCACAGTAAATGTTCTTCTCTGAGATTCACATCCAATCAACGCGAACTCCTGCTGTTTTACAGCAATACATCTGCCATGACTCTGGGACATAACATGCGGCACGAAATAAAATAGGTACAATAACAAGCAATTAAAATCTCCTCACAACCAGGAAAAAAAGTACTAAGCCCAAAGTATTATATACATCGTAGAGTTGATGAAGTCCAGAATTTTGCTTTTTAGTATTTTGAAGATAAACTTCAGAAGACAATGATATGTGAATATTTGCAGTGAAATTTCATCTCATGTTTTAAAGAAATTAATTTTATTTTCAAAAAATACCCACTCTGCTGCATTATTCGATCTGGATTTGACTCTGACCCATAATTAAAAATGCCTCATCTGAAATAAAAACAAATCCTCTTCCCAACCGACTTTCTTCTTTGTCATAAACAACGCCCACCAGCCCTAGAAGGACTCTCAAAAACGCTGCCTTGGTCCAGGTATTAAGACATGTATGTGAAAGCACTGTTAGTTCTCTAGGCTTCTGCCAGAGTGCTTACTACCCTCTTAATCCAAGAACCTTTCAGGTAGATGAAATTATCAAGTAGTGGGTCATGCTTTCTGTTTACATTCTTGACATTAGGGGGGGAAAGTGATGAGGTTATCTCAAAGTATTTGTGCTATAGTATACAATGTTTCCTCGGGCTTGCCTTCCAGTAGAAAACTGATATAATGTGTAGAATGACAGTTGAAGGGTGTAGCTTGAGTGACGAAATGGGAAACAGCCTTTTCTTGTTCAGCTACTGCTTTTTAGGCTGGCAAAGAACAGATTTGCCAGCCATATATGTGTTGTACAGGCAGTTTCCTAACAGTTGGAAAAGACGTGCTGCTAATAATTTATCAGATTACAGTATTAGGAGCACACAAGCAGTATCTGTACTGTCTTTAGTTGCTGTTGTTTCCCTTTTACATATTTATTTTTCATCAAAAAAATGAAGAGCAAGGCAAATAATAGAAATAATATTCTTTATAATAAATACTTTTTTGCATAGAAAGGTGGCAAAACTTACTCTCCAATGTGACATGTTTCTGCCTTTTTTTCCCCAGAAATAAACTGTATCTATAGTTACTAAGAAAAAAAGATTATGCCAGATATGTCCCACTAGCATGTGGTTGTGGTTATGACCTATTTTCATGATGACATCATTGTGTCTCATTCAGTCACAAAGACATCATCTGTGGAAGCCACAGAAAACCTGATAATCCTCAAGAGACAACCAGAAACTGGTGCAAGATGTACCTGCATCCAGAGTTCTTATAGAACTGAGTACA
>VXBJ01002383.1:1589276-1640668 GCA_013400055.1 Nycticryphes semicollaris
TTTTTTTTTTTACTTTAATCTGAAACAGTGTCATGGAAACAAAATTAATTTGCTCCGTTCTGGGCAGAAGTGGTTTCCGCTGTGCGTGATATGAAATTACATGTCCAGGAGGACGTGTTTCACCAGCAGCCAGCTCCCACCCTGCTATAGTTTCCGAGGAGAGAAGCCGGACCCCCCTGCACCTCTTCCACCTCCTCCACAGGCCCTGGGGACCTGCTCTCAGCCGGGGATGGCGGGGGCCGCGCTTCCTCTCCGCGGGGTCTCCCGGAGGTCTTCAGCACCGCGGACAGCGGAAGCGTGTGCGGTTCAGCACCGCGGACAGCGGCCTTCCCGCGGCACGCCCCTGCGCCTTGCACCAGCCGGTGTGGGTGCTGGCTGCCCTTTCCTGCACTTCTCCCTCTAACGGCTTCATTCCTGCCCGGGAATACTGACACAGCATGGGGGTTTTTTTGGCTAATAACGTTCCTTCTGATGTTCAGGAGGATGTTAATAACTGATTCTGTAGAATGATTGTTTTTCACTTGAGAGCAGCACCTGAATAGGCTGCTTTCTCCTCAGAAGTACTCTTTCTAGAGTTATAAATATGTGAAGCAAGCTTTTCCAAATGTGACCATATGGTAATTTTTCTTGCCTTTTTCTATTGGTTGGTGTTGCAGAAAGTAAGGTCTTCCTGCCCCCTTACAAACTGGATTAGCTGCAAACACAACATAAACCGAATCCACATGAAAGACCAGATTCCCACTTTGTCTCACAAGGTTATTATTTACAATAAATGCTAGTACAAGCTAATTACAGTGTCAAGTACCTCCTCTAATGTTCAGGACGAGCAATGGGCACAAACTGAAAGACAAGAGGTTCCACTTTAATCTTAGGAAATATTTTTTTTTTACTGTAAAAGTGACTGAGTACTAGCACAGGTTGCCCAGAGAGGCTGTGAGGTCTCCATCCTTATATATATTCAAAAGCAATTTGGACGTGGTCCTGGGAAAACTGTTCTAGGCAGCCCTGCTTGAGCAGGTGATTGGATCAAGTGATGTCCAGAGGTGTCTTCCAACCTCAGACATCTTGTGATTCTGAAAAGTAATAAGTAGGAATTGGAGTGAAATAGCTGAACGTGGAGCATAATACTGAATCAAAGATATCACAGACAACTGCAAATAAATGTTTGCAGTTCACTCTGCTTATAATTAAGCCTCTTACCTGGTTGGAGTTCTTATCCTGTAAGCTTTGGGAATTTAGGCTGTAATAAACAGACATTTTTACTTAGTAAGAGTTAGCACATAATTTACTAAATTTACTTTTGGGGAGGGAGAGCTCCTTTATAAAGTGCAAAATAAAAAGATGCAGGGTGTTTGATTTCTTTATAAAAGCCTGCCTTTTTATTTTTTTTAATAACTTAATAGTGGTGCATATACAGCTTTGTTTGCTACCACCACTTATCCTGTGTGTATATAATTTTCTATATTGCAAATTTGAAATGGTAACCTTTTCATACGGATTTACTACTAAAATTCATAACTATTTATTGTTGGCAGAATTTAAATGACTATTTTTCATTAAATCATAAAATTTACAATGTGCAAGTACTCGTAATGTGTGGGTTGGTTTCTCTCCAGAAAATCAACAGTCCAGAACATTTTCTTCATAACTTGCAAACTTGTGTAGATGGAACAAAGAAAAAAAAAAAAACAAATAGCCATGCTGCTACCACATGCTGCTTACTGAAAAATATTTAACTCTTTAACAGCAGTTAGATTCCTTTATAGCTATTAGTAGCCTTTTAATAGATGCTATTTTTAAACACTCTCTTGTTTGGATGAAATATATTTCATTGGTTGAGTACTGGTTACCTCTGGTGACCTGGGACTGCAGTGTAGCCTCAGAGTTCAGAAATGCAGAATTTTCTGAAAAAGTTCTGGACAATGTCATGTATTTTCGTATTTATTTTGCTCTACCAGACGTTGTCCCCCTTTTGGCTAAGGGAAACAAAAAAAAAAAAAAAAGGTCCTGAATGCTTTCTAACATCATATATTTATAAATCTTGTCACTTTTAGCTAAAGTGATCTTGGCTTTGTATTCTGCAATGCAGTGCTATTTAGAAATGAGAAAAAGTTCTAGGGTAAAAAATGGTGGGTTTAACACTTTTCTTGCCTTGATGTGGATGGAGCCCAGTGCTCTAGGGCCTGTATCTGGGATCTGGGCACTGGGATTTTTTTTGCATTATCATCAAAGATTTATTTTATATATATATGTGTATATATGAAATTCAACGTACAAGTTTGAAGAGATTCTTCCAGTCCATTAATTCATCCTATTTTCTCACTGTAATGGGAAGTCATACATCATCCTGCCTGACGTAATTTTCAATATGACATTTCCAAATGAAAGCTGCCTTCAATCAAAATACTGGTTTCAAGATTCAAAAGGATGGACTTGGGATAGTGGTTTCTACACACTAAACATTCTGATGGCCTTGGATCGTCTGGCTTGTAAGCAGACTGTCCCCGCTTGTGACATTGTATGAGTGTTCATTTCACTCATTTTGGAAGCTAAAAAAAATTTCTGTGTATTACAGCTATGAGAATTTCATGCTTCTTGCTATATTGTACCTCAAAGGATTTTGCAACATGCTGTAGTTAAAACACTGGGTATATAAAGGGGAAGTGGTAGAAGGCAGTCAGATACCATCAAGAGTGTTTTCTGCCCAAACTATGTGGTACACAAACAAGGGTAGGGTTTGCTCTCCTTCCACCTCCAGCACTACATCCTTTAGCTATCCAGTAGTCTGCGTCTTAGTGCCGTACTGAACTATAATTGCTACTTTTATGCAGGACTTGTGACATAGTGCCACAAAACATGGAGATGTTTAGTTTTCACTACATCAGATCAGTATCCGTCCCTGCGCTTGGTTTCCTTGGACACACTGAAGGTAAGCTCTAATAGCTGGCTGAAAATGGGGCACCTAGGAAGGAGGTTAAGTTAAAATCTAGTCTTTGGGACATTTCTCCACACTGATAGAAAGAAACTATTTTTTCCTTCGCAGTGGTACTTTTGCATTTCTCCACCCCTGTTTTTTCTCCCTTTCTGTTATTTCCTACCTCCCTTTCCGCTCTACATCCCTGCAGTACTCCACGCTCACGCCCTCCCTCTGTGTGAAACTGCAAATGTTTTCTGTCCTAATTTGAGTACAGTGTAGGTACAATGAATAGTTCTGCCATTGCAGGTTATCTCCTTTGGTTGAAATGACAACTCTCATCTAATTATTTCCCCCTAATTCTGTTTTTCCTGCTTTTTCTGTTCTGTTCATCAGTTCCATCTGCTTCAGCACTACACACTAATCCTGCCCTTATGTCCTACTTAAATAAGAGAGTACACTGTAATGCATTAAAAAAATACATTGGTAAAATTAGAGTTCCACATTTAGGTAACAAAAAATAGGTCTAACTTTCCAGACAGAATTCCTGCCTTGTCTGAGACTGAGCCCAAGGCAGCTCTGGTGGGAGGGACATGTTTGAGAAAAAAAGTAGTATTCTTCTGAAAAGTAGAGTAGGAATTGTAATTGTGTTTTTGTAACGAATTAGTAATACTAAGTACTGTTTCTTTGCCCTCATTTAAGCTTAAGTATTATTCTCCTTGCTTTTCTCTATGGCTAGTTTGTTTACCGAGAATAAATATTAAACTATTTGCAGGAATTGCTCAACCATGCACCAGTAATCTTTTGTAGCTTTAAACAGACATGGATTAAGGTAGTAAACAGTATGAGCTGGGATTGTAGAATAGATTTTTTACCTCTAGCAGTAACTAGGCTGTATTAGCAGGAGGGTGGTAGTTTGTTTAGGTGGAGCTTCACCAGCTAATGTAATTTGTGATGATTAGCACAAGGAGGTCCAGTGCCAAACAGAAAGTATGACTTGATTCACTGCTTATGAATCTGTGACGTATTATTACAAAGAATCTCTGAGATCTTAATTGTGATAAATGTATTAATGTTCTTAATGATAATAACACTTTATGTATTTGCAAACCAAAGTGCTCTCTAGCACAATAATGAGGCCTGTGCCAGAAAACTTCATAATTTTGTTCTGGAATGTCAAATGAAGAATTTTTATTACTTCTGATTGTCTGGAATAGATTAGTAGAGCCCTTATAGTAAATTGAATCCAAAATTAAGAGGTTTATGAAACGCGAGCAGATTGTACCTAATATGAAGTTTGTAAGATGGAAAGGACAGGTCCAGTTGGGAAATGACAGTGTGTTGAACTGCCTGTGCCACCAAAAGCCCAGTCTGCTTTGCTGTCCTTCCTCCCTTGTGTGTTACCTTCAAAGCTGTGTTCTTTTTGCTCAGTGATGCATTAAGATTTTGGTTCTAAAAGTAGAACAAAACCTATTTGCAGCTGCTGTGTGTTTATAGGTCCCCACACCTGCAAGTGCTGCCTGTGCATATGCTCAGGTTGGTGACTTTTCTCAAGTGTGACCTCCTGTAGGTCTGAGGAGGAGCAACTGAGGGGAAATGGCTACCAAATTATTTAAGACATTACAATCCTAACAAAGCTACACCTGAAAGGAAGTGGAGCATTAGTGTGGGGAACAGTCTCTTTTTTTCTGTCTGGCTTCATGAATCTGTGAACAGCAAAGGAGAGAAGGAACCGTCTGAGAGATATTTACAATATGATTTCTATATAATGCAAATAAGCAAATCTTTGCATTTGCTTTTGAATAATGTAGATGAAAACATAATTAAAGATGAGGAAGACAGGCCCAACATTGGGAAGAAAAGGACTTAATTAGAAATAAAATATTTGATGATAGTGTGGGCTATAAGATAAAATTTGAAATTAAGTGGATTTGGAAACAAATGTTATTTTCAGTTTCTTTAATTTGATTCAGTTAATTTCAACTCTAAATATAAGTTGATAACACACAATACTTCTGGTCTAGTATGACATCTTTTGAATGGAGGTTTTATGGAGAAATAGTTCTTGCAATGAGTTTGTGTATATATGTGTACATACACATAATAATCCAGAATGACTATGTATGTTTAACTCTTTTACCAGTAATGTCCCACAGGGCTCTTAAACACAGAAATACAAAAGGGCCATCTCAGTTCCTTTCTGTTGGTGGTAGCAGAACGCCAATAGGTTTCTTTTTCTTTGTGTTATGTATATTGAATGTTGACTATCAATTTGGTTAGTCAATTTGATACATTGCAGTTTAGTAGCAGTAAAATCAATTAAAAATTATCTCAGCTGGTGACAAAATGTCTAACAAAACTTTTTGGAACTATGCTTCTGTGGAAATATTCAGCGGGGAGAGAACTGTTGCTTGAGAGAACTGAAAACAATTTAATTATATTTCTGGAACAGGGCTGGCTTTGGTGCAATAGCCCATAATAGGATTACCCTGTTTGGTACTGATGGTAGGTCTTAAGAGTAATGGATATATTTTAGAACTTCCACTTCATAAAATTAGGCTGACTACTTCATAAATGTTTTCTAAGACAAAGAATTAGAGAAAAAATTATCTACAATATCTCATTTATTTCCACGGCATGGAAACTCCACACCCTGCCTTTGGTAAAGACAGGCCCCAAAAATGAAGACAATAGTAATGAAGATTTCTAATGGTTAATCCAGTAGGTGAGTGCAGAGCAGAATAGGACCATTACAGAAAGTTCTTGGAAGGTTCCTCTCCAGCCCTGTGGCAATATCTTGAACATCCAGACTATCCGGACTTTCCTGTGTCTGAGGAACATTCTCCAGAATCACATTTCACCATTTTATAAGACGTTTTATACATCTGTTCTTTAACTTCTCTATGTTGTTATTCTCATCTAGAATGGAGCTAGAGTTGGGTTGGGAGTGTGTGTTGCTCTACACTTATTTGCCAACAGGCTTATGTGCTGGCAGCTGAGGCAGCACACTATGAGCACTGACTAAATTGTATGCTCAGTGGCCAGAGAGTCTCGATAATGGTATTTGCAGCCTCTTTGAGGATTGATCCTTCTCCTGTTGAAAATGGTCTGATTTTTGTTTCTTTAGACCTGGAAAGGCCAGGTGTTTTCCTGCTGTTTAGGGTGTGCAGCCACAATATACTAAAATATGGAGTTGCTCATGAGACTCTCTGAGATCCTGTCTTTGTGTATCAGTTTGAGATCTGAGCATGGATGAAGAGAGAATACAGCAGAGCATGCTAAACCTGGCTCTTAGGACATGTTGGGGAAGAACAGGCCTTGACAAATTCAAAATATAGAGATCTGTCCCTTCTCATGTGTGGAGACAGTGCTGTAGAAAACAGAAATCAGATAGGCAGATTTATAGAGTCAAATATTTGAGCAGTGCAGAAAGTGAGAATGGCTTTGGAATAGGAGAGAGAAGAAAAACCAAAAACTGAGCAGATGTTCTCTGTGGTTTGCTCTGCCCCAGCACCATCTTCCAGGTAACATGTCCATTTATCCCTACAACTCTGTTGGCCACAACTGCTTTTCTCAGGGTCTGTTACGGTATTCCTCTAGTGATGGCTACAAATTACTACAGAGAAGATAAGATTGCAGAATTGTTTTTCCTTCCAGCAACTGCTGTTGCTGGTTAATTTTTCCATCTATCAGTTTTGTGGGAAGCATATGTGGTGGTACATCTCCAACTCTAGGTTATTTGAGACCAAGAGATTTCCAGCCACAGACTTTCCCTGAAGCAATTAACTTCACTCACTGGAATTAATTATATTCTGATGTTACCAAAGAAGATGAAAAAATGAAGGAAATTGAAGTAACAGACAATACAGTCATGATTTGTAGCACCAGAAGGAATTAAATATATAAAACACATGTAATAGAAACTTATTAGTATGTAGGGAAAACCCTACTGAAAGAGCCAGAGACAGATTCGTTAAATTATATTAGTGGCTATATCGACACTGAAAAGTGGCAGCATCGCTTTAATGGTGTCTGTTAGAGAACACTGTATTTTTCCAAATAGATTCAGTTTATATCCTAGCAAAGCGGAAAGTATTTATTTCTGCACATAAAATAAATTTTTAGATTAAATATACTGGAAAAGTGTTTTTTTACATTAATAAATACTAACAATTTTAGCTATTTCTCTCACTGCTATGAATTTATGCAACCAAATAGAAAATCTTGTGCCTGGTCTTTGGGAGATTCTAAATTTATTTCAATAACTACATTTTTTGAGCCAGCTTGACTGCTTATGTGTGTGAAATGACTTCTTAGGGTCAGCTGAAGTTCATTAGTAAGACATATATGATATTTTAGGAGGGAGAATGTGCTGAACAGTTCTGCCAGAGAAATACATTTAAGGCAAAAGTCACTATTTTCTTAGGCAATTTCTCTCAGAGTAGTAGATTATTTCATAATAGGGGAAATTATAATTTTAGCAAAGAGCCCAAACTGGAGCAGCAGAGAAGTGCCTTGTTGTTACTGATTCGTTTCCCATATGCTCTGTGCACGGTGGAGGTGAGACCAGACCACACGGGCACTGATTTTTGAGAGGAAGGTTTGGCAGCTCTGCCTGCTGCCTGGCAGCTCAGCGTCCCTCCAGCACACGAATAAACTCCGCACAGAGCAGCAGAACCAAGAAGCTGATGTGATCATCTCAGCCTAGCTAAACCCAAATTGGCTTTCTATGAACAGCAGTTTAGAAGCCCTGAGTACTTTTGCAAAGATCTTCGTTTTAACATTAAGATGATACATGAACTTTCCGTACAGGAATTACCAAATCTCAGTCATACCTTGAATTCATTAAGTGTAAATTATTATTTGGTTGGTTGACCTCTTCATGTTATCTATCCATTTTTCCTTTGGCCAGACTGCAAGAACAAATTACTTTATAAAATCAGCTTGATCCAGAATGCCTGTCAGGTTTTCTATTAAAATTGTTCATATATTATTTTTCCATGACACTAACATGCAGGATAGAATTGTTTCCAAAATGAATTCTTGCACAACTAGGTGCTAATAGTAATAGTTTAGTGAGTGATCCTTCCCTGAGGTAATAATTTATTATTTTTTTTTTACTTAAACAGATTAAAACACAATTTCCTGATGTGTTTTGTCATTGTTTGTTTGAGAAGTGATACTGTCGATATTGGAGATTAAATGATCACCTAATTTCCCATGTTCGGTGACACTTGTCATGGATAGATTGTCACAGATGACATGGGTTTAAAGAGCATAAATCAAGCTCAACCTTGCACCGTGTCCTCTGGACCACACATACACCTTGTGTATGATGCAGCTGCCCAATGTGGAAGCCAGAGGGGCAGCCCCAGGCACGTGGGACCTGTGAGGGATGTGGCAGCCCCTGGGGAATTGTCTGACTAGAAGGGAAAGCAGATGGGGAAATTCTCCATCTCAAAATAACAGAAAGAAGTTGACTCTCTGTAGCTGAAGAAGTTTTGTTCCCAACGATCTTGCTTGTTTGGAGCACGTAAGCCCCTACATGTCTTTCTAGTCATGGATTCTTGAGCGGATGTAACAAAATGGATGTTATGGCCTTGAATTCATAGAGTTTCTTTAAAAATAGGCTAGGTGGCAGCTGGTAACATTGTACTATCCAGAGATAATTACTTGTTTGGATTTATTTACTTATAAATATAATTCTTTCTGCGTTACTGTTTCAATAAACCGTTAGGGCTTTTTTTTGATTGGTTGCATTGAAATGGCTGTTCCCAGATTTCAATAAAAAAGAACAACATAGGACATAATGAACAACTTTTTCTTTTTGGCCTCTGTAGCTGAAATCTTTTGGACCGTGTCTTATTATTTTTTATTCTACTAGATGGAGAATCATACGTTATATTTATTTTGGTCTTTGTATTTTCTCCATACCTCATCTCTGATAACAGTATTTCCTAGAAAGGCCAACCTGCCTTTTTGAAGGGTTCCAGGAGACCAAAGGATGGCAGTGGACCTTTGATTTTTATTCTGTATTATGAATTGCTTCCATGATTTGTTTGATTGTATCACATAGTCGTTTCCTACATATGAAACCCATTTTGTCAGTGCTTGGAGCTGAGAGGAGATTGCTGCTTTTCCCTGGATAAAAGTCTTTGAAAATACTTTCATATCTAGAGTGGGGTTGGGCTCTCCAAAGAACCTAATTTTTTATAGCAATATATAAATGTACGTATATTATATATTATATTCAGTTTTGTCTAAACTATGACTGCAATAGGAACAGGTTCTGCTGGGTTCCATTTTTTTTCCCTTTGCAGAGATATCCGCTCATCTTTTACAACTTTATTTGTCCTTGGGTGTTTTTCTGTTGTTACTAATTGCTTTTGACCATTTTCCTATAGGGAAGCCTACAAACAGATGTTTATTGAGCATGCAGCAAGAGCAGTTTATTCTGTGAGGGGAGATTAAATCCCTTCATTTTTCCACTTCTATAACTCTTTTCCCCTTGCCTCTAAAGTATTAGCCATTATGAGCCTCCTCCACTTGGTATCCTAAAACTTCTGCTGTCCTACCGTGTAACAGTCAAATTTGAAGGAGTTTCCCATTTTCTTGTTCTCACCTCAAGCTCTTTTATACAGTACTGTTTTGTTTGTCATTGCCAGGCTACCTAAAACCACACTCAGACTGACAGCACAAACTCCTGGCATTTCCTCCCTGAGGAGCTGGGCTGTGGCCAGAACTTGGCCAACACACTAGTTGTGTCCTTATCCCACCTGACTGTGGTTTAAACTTTTCTTCAGTGGCGACTTCTGAACTCTTAAACTTTATTTTGCCCACTTGGGATGGTTGTACTCTTTTTGACATCTTGCCCTTTTGCTTTCATCCCATCCCACCCCATTTGGAGTGAGCTCTGTTGCCTGCTGAGTTAACCATGCCAGCTCTCAGCCCACCTGCTTGTGAGACAGCCTTACGTAGGGCATGCTTGGATTGTTCTAATTGCTCCTTATTAGGGGACATTTAATTAAACATTTTTCCTCCTGTTTGACAGTTGGCAATTTGTTGGCAGGAGCAAAAGTGAGCAGTTAACATCAGGAAATACATGAGTACAGGGTATCAAAAGAGGCATAGGTGAACTGTAGAATGTTGCTGGGGTATATTATATTTGACATTTTACTGCTGCGTCTAATAATGCATTCATCACATCATGTGCAACAGTCATGTAGCTTCATTATTTTCAAATTTAGAGGCTTTTATTTTTCAAACTAAAACCCATGTTTCCAGTTCCTCATTGTGGAGCCGGTTTAATTGCATTACTCCTCTCATTGTGAGATTGAATATGGCCATTCAGCTAGAAAACTGCTGCTAGAATAATGTAAATGGTCAAGCTTTGGTCTTTCCAAGGTATTTAAAATTCTATTGCTGTTCCCATAAGCCACAGACAGTGGATTATTTTTCATGGACAGACAGCACATCCTTCTCTTGGGGCCTTTATGGACAGACTGTATAAAATGATAACGCAATGAATAGGGCACCTGCCATACTGTATCAGCTGCCTAAATCAGTTGTTTTGGACAGAAATTCAATACAGTGGAATATGTTTCAAATAGATTTTCAGGTACAAGGTATAACAGGGAATTTCAAGAGTATTCTTGATACATTTGCACCAAGATAGCTTTCAAGACCTTTATGTTGCTTCAATAAATATGTAGTTAAGATGCTTTCAAAGTGTTTTCAGAATAATAAAATTACTTTGGTGCTCTGAGGAGCTAAGAAGAATATCGTATTACTATTGTATTTGATTATGATAGTGTCCAGAAGTCTTAGATATTGTATGGTCTGCTGGATAAAATATTACTGGTTTTCTTGGGAACAAAAGGAGCATCTTGTTCTAAGGAGCAGTTTGGGGATGGAAAGGAAGAAAAGAGTTTTCATGCAGGAATAAAATCCTTCCCAGTAATTTTATTTTTATGCAAAGTATGTGCAATGCTGTAATATAACTAGATTAGCATGTCATAGTATTTTACATGCTAACTACATGCAGTTTCCCTACGCTGCAGTGCTGTGTACCCTAGCCTGTAAAAACTTGCTGCACACATTCCTGAGCAGCCCAGAGTGCTTGTGCTTTATATTCTTCTGTGTTTGATTTTGCAAATTTGGAACAAAAACCCAAAGATTAACTCTTGAAGCCAAACTTCATAAGCAGACTTCCTACCTCAAAGGAAATTGAAATGCAACATGGAGGTGCTGTGGAGAATTCAGTGGTTTTAGGCCGAAGCTGTATTTGTTGGCATGCAAAGCAATTGAAATCATGATCATGGCTTCTTTACCAAAGACTGGCAGAACTCTGTACAAACAGCAATATGGGAAATCCTGATGTGGCTTCCTGCCCACTCCATGCTTATTTTGATGTCTCTCTTCCTAATGTTAAGATATTTTCCGTATTTTCTTCCTAAATAATTTTAGAATTTACTTAATGAAGTAGAGCTACATTAGTTGTTGTTGGGCAGCTCTGGATGTCTGTCTGCCCCTTCCCATCTCTGAGCTTTCTCAATCTCTGCAACAAAAACCAAACCCACTTGATTGAAACATAAATCTTCTTTAAGACAGCATAGTAAGAATCAGTGAGGCTCAGAAGAGCTTAGATTTTGCACATACAAATACCAGTTTGTGTTTTCCATTTCCCCCTTTCCATCCAATATGTTTAATCCTGATATACTTAGTTGTTAAGTATATCTGCAGGACCTCATTCATTCTCTTCTAATGAAACAGATCCCTTCCTGATCCTTACCCCAAATGAAAGAGAATTGGACAACTGGTACTTTGTGCATGAATTGTGACCTTTCAGGAGAGACTCTTGGTCCCTCCTGTAGAAGGCTCGGTGAGGCCACCAATCTCCTGTAAATGTGAGCTTGAACAACCATACTATTGGACCATCCCCAAACCCAACCTGGTGTAAAAATATCCCAAAGTTTATTAACTCACTTTCCAGGAGGAGGTTTAATGATCCAGAAAAGGAATATTCACATTTTATCAATGAAGAGATATTTTAATTTTAAATGTTCATACTAAATGTCCCTCAGAGCCTTTAACATAAGCCTAGACCTTTGCTCCCAAACACTGTATGTGTTATAGATGTCCTTTCAGCTGTTCTTGTCTTTGGGAATATATTTCTGCCATGCCTCTGTTTTAGACTTCACTGTCTTAAACAGAAAAGCATTATTTCATGTATTAGAGGGCATGCACAACATAGTATTCTGTATAATCACGCCAAAGAAATGAGAGTCTGTTACTGAATCCCTCTCACTATGAAAAAAAGAATGCCAGCCCCATGGTTTTCAGTGGATATGTTTTCCAACATTACTGAAGGGCTTTATTTGGGTCTTCTACAGCATCACTGTCGTTTGTCTTAAGCCTTTGCTGTACAGTGTAATTCTTGTGTGCTCGAATGGTTGATGCCAACATTGTAAAAGGTCCTGAGAATTTGTGGAATCTCTTTCTGGAAACATGAGCCTCACTCTAAATGAAGCTTTATTACACCAACATAAGCATAAAGCTATGTTAAAAGAGAGGTAGGGTTAAGCACTTGCTTAAAACTTGATGCAGTGAATCACATCTGGGCAGGTTTATTTCAGCCTGCGCATCTTGGTTTGTCCTCAAACTGTGGCTCTTCAAAGAAGTATTTTTTATCATTATTTTGTGCAAGTCTAGACTCTATATACAGCTGAGTTAAAAGTCATTTTTATCATAAGCTAATGTTGTTCTTTTTTTTCCCCTCAATTAGGACTAAAAAAGAAGTGGAGTATAAGTTTGCTATTAGAGCTGGTATTTTACCAGTTGTGCAAGGTGTAGTTTAGTGTGTCCCCTAGTAACTGAGCAGCAAAATCAGTATGGCCAAGCTGTATTTCTAATTCCCCCAGTGGTTTTGTTGCAGTGCTGTAGACTGGGTTGGTTCTTTTGCTCTTTCTGTGTGTTTTAGACAGCTGCTGTCACCCGCAGTCCTGGACCGTCACCTTATTCTGAGTTTGGGCACTTGGTGTTAACCAGGGCACCCAGTAAGGTACGGGGGAGCGTGTCACAGGGAGTTGTTTGTTTACTTGGGCAAATAACAGCTTGTGCCTGAGCTAAGTTTAATATCCGTTGAAATTCATTTAAAGCACAAAAAGAGTTTTTGAGAATTAACCTTGACATAACTGGTAGGGAAATGTAGCTATATGTTAATAGAAGCATTTATAACAGGGAAGTTATTTACAATCACATGACCAAGATGTTTGCCTATTCCATATTACCTGAATAGACATGCGCAACACGCAAACATACTGGGTTTTTACATTTTCTTCCTGCTTTTCTTAGAAGGTTGGCACATAATCATGGAGAACATTAGGTAAATGTGCATGCTCATAGAAAGAAAATATGCTTTGCATTAAATGTCCTTGTTTTAAAGCAAGGAAGTTTTTTAAATTCATAAATTTAAAAATCTACCTAGGCATTTAAATAAAAGATAGAGTAGGTGGGGTTTTACGAAAACTGTTCTGAAATAGTTGAAACAGAGGGAATTAGTTTGTTTGCAGTAGCAGGTCTCTTTGACTTATACAATTGTGAAGAAGTTATCTAGTTGGAAATAATATAAAGAGTTTATGTTTCATGAATTTTCTTTATTGCAGAAATATTTTATGCAAATATTCAGGGTAGGAAGATGTTGCCAGATGGAAATGCAATAGTTGTGGAATTTTTCCTGGCACTTTTGACAGAATATTTAATACTGAATGGCTTTATGCTAATGCTTTGCACTGGAATTCATATTTTATAGCTACTTTGAAATGCAAATTAAAAAAAGGTTTCAAAACTGAAAACCTTGCCCTCTAAGAAATACAGTAGTATGCAAAGAAGTATTTAGCTATGTTAGCTCCCAAGTATTGCCATGGCTAGCATGTAAGAGGATGATCTTTATGCTATGCAATGTGAGCTGGAAATCTTAAAATGCCGCCTGTCCTGCAGGGACCTTCTGCTTTGTTGGGCAAGTGCCATTGAACTGGGCTTTTGAAAAAGTAATTTCTTTCCAATGGGTCTGGTGAAATATTAAGGCTCCCGGGGTCATTACAAATACCATGGAATTAATGTGTCAGGTAGTTAGCAATGCCCTGATGGTAAAATTGCCTCCCCAGGCACACGGGGTCTGCTTGCGGTGACCCAATGTGTAAGACCGGGGTCTCAGATACCAACTCGCCTTTCATGTAATATTGCAGCGGCAAATATCAAGATATCAGAGAATCTAATTTCCTACCAGTTACATCTCCTGTGAGTTACTGCTAAGGTAAAGCTTTATTGATAGTCACCAAAAGAAATAACAGCTGCAGGAAAGCTGAAGTGAAGAGCAACATCGTTTTATCCACTCACAGCTCAGTCCGGTTTCCACATCTCTCTGTTCTCATTCTTCACTCGTAAAACATTAATGTGGTCAGATCTGGTTTAGGATTATTTACACCCTAACATAAAAACTTCTCATATTAGCAGGAGTTTATGCAATGACTGCAGTGAGTTTCCATGTAACCTAATGGTCCTTAATCCTGCCCAATTCTCAGGTCCAGATTTACCAGAGCAGCTAAAGGATTTGTAGCCTCTCCAGTAGTTAGAGTATCCTGGCCCCTTGCTGCAGCACCATCAGCAATTCTGGCACTAGAATACGCTTAAATCCCCAGTGTTTAAAAAAATATAATCCCAAAAGTGGAAATCTACACATAGCATCCAGCAGAGCAGAGTGAAATTCTGGATGGTGCTGAAGGTGATCCAGAACTGGGGGATTTTTGGACTGGCATTCAGCCACTGCAATAAATTGTAATTCATAATCTGCTAATATAGTGCCAAATCATGGTTGCCTTCTCAGTTTGATATATAAAACATGTATGTCACTGATGTGTAAGGAGTATTTTACATGCTGGAAGTATTAATGTTCATTGTGTGCGTGATTTGCTATTTCAGTATGGTGCAGTCAATTCATTCGCCATCAATGAGCATGCCAAATTAAGAGCTGGCAGAAAGTATGTAAAAGTGTAAGGAGATGCCTAACATTCACCCGTATTGCAACACAGATTTCCTAATTAAGTCTTAAAAATTATTTTGCTGGAGCTGAAGTGGTGAACTCCACAGGCCAGATACAGAATTTGTACTAATTACTTTGAAACATTCTGTGACAAAATAAGTTCTGCATTTGGAGACTTTTTTAGGAGTCTTAACAGTAGAAAAAGCTAAGGTTGAGTTTAAGTTAGTTTAAATTGAAAAAGGAATTTTTTTAAGGAATATAATTAGTGTATTCACTGCCAATCTGCATATAGGGAAAGGGTAGGAAGCTTTTTTAGGGACTCAATAGCTGTCTGCAGCCATGGTACTCATGGAGTACTCACAGCATCCCTGGTTGCTGAATCAGGAGTGGTTCTTTACCGCAATCATAGTCTTAGGACAAAACCAGAGTTCCCATGAATTCATAAATAAGTTGGATATCAATGGGAAAAAAAAGACCCATGCGGTCATTTCAACTCATTTTTCATAGCACAACTGTTATTTTACACATCTGATCAGCCTCAGCTAATCAGGAACAAATCACGCTGCATCCAACATATTTTGAGGCAAATTAGGGATCACCATCTGGCAGAAAGATTCCCTTAAAATTATTCTCTCTTTTAAATTGAAATATACTTTAATTAAAAACAGATATGTCAAGGAGTGTTGTGCATCAATTATTTCAGTGACAACAATTTCCAATTTTGGAGAGATGTATGTGCCAAGAATGGATCTCTGCCTTTTCTCTTGGGTAATATTGTGCTATCTCAGGACAAGCATGGCAATAACATCACAAGTAATGTAATCAGTGACCACTTACCAGAACCCAAACTAAACAGAAGACTAGGGATATTATTAGTGAGAAATTTTGAGGTCTTGATCTCAAGATTACATGAGGTTAGAAGTGATGGGGACAGATTACCAGTACTCAAACTGGTGTTTAAAGGGTGTAGCTGCGTGGGGGAAAAAGTGTGCTTTGGACAGAAGTGATGCACAAAATTATTACGATTGTGCAACATTCACAGCAACCAAATGTGTGGGGTTTTTTTTTACACATTTCATTAATCATCCACACGCACAGTGACTGCTGCTGCCCACACAAATAATAACTGTACATGTAAATTAGGCAGAGAGATAAATGTGTGTTCTGATGTGTACAATTTCCAGAAAATCTATTCTCTTAGGTCTGAAGCTTTGCAATAAACTGCCCATCTCTGGCTGGCACAGGATGCTCCTCATTAACTGTAGGGGAAGCCCTTAAGTATGCACGTCTGGTTTTACATACAATAGAAATATACCCACTCACTTATGTGTAAAGTATTCTTCAAAAAGCCATAAAAACTCATCCAAATTTTGACATACGTGTGTTTTGTGACTGACACTCCAAGAGGGTCTAGGACATACCGAGGCTCATGTAATATTGTCCTCTGAGCTTTGGTAAAGGCAGCCAGAATCAAGCAGTACAACTACACTTTCCAATGGGACATTGTTCATCTTCGTCTCACTTGGCCGGTTGTTCATTTCCCAAGTTTGCTGGGCTGTGGTCATCACAGGGTTAATTAATGATGTACAACTCAGAGGCCAGGCCAAGGCTGATGGCAAAGGGAAGCTGACCACTTGCTCTCAGAGCAGAATATGTTTTTAAGGCAAGTGCTTTTAACAGATACCAGCTCATTTTAACAGTTCGTTTTGAGAAAGACTGAAATAACCTTAGTTGCAGTAACAACTTTATTTATTGTTGGTGGCACCAGAGTCACGAAATAAAATGACCTAGATATCATAGCCTTGAAACAGAATTTTAGCAGCTGGCAGATGGGATTTATTCATTCATTCATAAAATGCTGATTTATAGCATTTGGGGGGGTGGGGGAGGGCGGAAATAACAGAAAAGATGAAAATCCAATTCGACCATCAAGTATCCTGGCACAAACAGCAGATCTACTGGTGAGAGAGGGAGAGGAGTTAGGGTTGTTAAAAGTAAAGCTGTCATAGTTTAATGTTCATCACCATAGCTGTCAAAGTTTGAAGGTAGAGTTCTATGCATTCAAGTGACCCTCAGATCTCAGGCACCTTCCCTGTTCTTCCTTTTGTGCAAATCATATTTCTTGTTTCTATATCAGGAGGGCAAAGATAATAAAAAAAATGAGCAGGAATAATTTCAGAAATATTCTCTGTTTGAAAATACTTTCTGTTTAATAACTGTGGATGTTCAAACTATGACGATAATCAAACACTAATGAGTAGCTTACTCAATCTACTTTATCGCTTCTGTCTTGAAGGCATTTTATCAGTGCTAATAAAAAAAAAAATCTGACCCTGGAATAAAAAGTTCCATGTGGCCTTTTGGAGTGAAGATTTTGCAAGACAGAAATGAATTGAAGAGTTAACTTATTTAATATGACTGTCTTTACTTGTCCCTGTCCTGGAGCCGAGAATTACACCCAGCCATACCAGTTTAATCCAAGTTGCTGACTTCAAAAATGGTAGCACTGACCGGTAGTGAGGTAAGGCTAGCTAGGATTGGAGCTTAGATATTAAGGAAGCCCTGGCTTTTGGCACTAATTTTGTGGTAGCTTGGTGGTTAATTTCTAATTTGGCAAAATGTGTCTTCTTCATAAAAATATTGGACCCCTTTTTCCTCTTTTTCATAAAGTTCTAAAATACAGGACATGAATCAGTGGCATTATACACCAACAAAACCTCTCTGTAGTTGAACAGGCTGATGAGATGACTCAGACAGCAAGAAACAGTTATATCAGAACAGAGCAAGGAACAGGCATCCGTCTTGCAATTATTCCTCAAGAAAGTTATATTATGTGTCATCAGATTGTGCTTTCTGAAAAACTCTGAAATTCATTTGACAGGTGTGGGCTTTGGAAACTGGGAAACTGCCTTTGGAGCCATTTCTCATCCAGCACCTGCCCTTCTCTTCTCTACCTCCCTTAGGGCTCACCTTATCTTATACCTCTCCATAGGAATTTCTTCCTTCACCTACTTTCAATTACCAGAAGGTCGGGTTGGTAACCAGAACTGAAGGATGGAGGAGAAGCAGAGGTTTATGGATGCATGGACTGCTGGAAGACTGGGGTTTTAAACTACTCAAATGTGTTATATGAAGATTTTTACCTTTTCTTTAGTTTCTCTTCGCCAAATATTTCACTATTTTCACTGTGATCGATTATTTCAAAGTTGAAAAGTTTTGTCTTTAGTCCCTAAGCACTGAAGTCATAGTACACCAAAAAAAAAATCAAAATGTTTGGCTGCAACATCCTGTCAGTAGAAAGCTGAAATATGTTCTGTAAATTGCTTGGAAAATTTCAAATTGTGAAAACCTTTATGAAAGGGAGATTAATGGAAATGGTACACATGCAGGGGAGGTTTGAATAATTCAGGTAATAAAAATCTCTCCTTGTAGGCCAGAGAGCTGCAGTCAGGAGCATCCATCGTACATCTGCTTGTCCCACCACTTGCTCTTGCTCTTGCCCTGGCAGAGGCATGCTGAGCTCCCGGAGTTGCTCTCCAGCCAGCATCTCCCTGGCTCTGTAATTTGGTGATCCTTCAGAGAAACTTGTCCTTTCCCAATGACTAATAGCTAAATTTTCTACACTTAAGTAGTTAAATTAAATGATGTGAAAGCCTTGCTTAGTGCAGCTTGGTAATTAGAGTAAAGGAACTAGAACTGGAAATCATTGCTTATTAGATATTTCCTATGCACAGTAATCTAAAAATGGTGAATTTTCAAAACTAGGTGGTTTAGAAGATCAGCAGGCTGGTGTGGAGATGGAGAAGGTGCAGTGAACCTCTCCTGATCCTAGCCAAGAAGCCTAGAAAAATGTTTCCACAGTGATACTAAAATCTTAATAACCTGTCAAACGTGCTGCTCAGAAGACATTTGGAATGAAAAATAGCTCCAAGATTTCCAGCTGAACAATGCAGAGTTCATTATACATCCATCAAAAGCCAAAGTGAAAGTTAATTTACCTCAAGTCACACTGCTGATGAGAGCCAGAACCTACTTTTTAATTTTAGAGGAGAAAACTGGTAGTTTCAGCCATGGCTATATAACTGTCTCTGTTTATAGGTACCATAGTAGCAAAATCTGAGCATGGGAAGATAAATCTAACTGTGAGTGGCCAAATACTGGAAGGAGTATTATATCTAAAATAAGTGTTTCCTAAACACAGACATTGAGGGAAAAAAAAATAAAATAATCAAAACAGAGCCCTGTGGATTCCGAGTGTGAACCGCTCAATCGACTTGACAGGTATAACTTGAGAATTACACCACTCAGGTAATTTTATTTTTTTTTTTACAATCTGTTTAGGAAAATTGATCCTATAAAACACAGTACAGCGGGACCATGCAGAAGAGAATCCAACCACCCAGAAATCTGCAGTAATAAGGTGGTTTGTGGTATGCTCATAAAGCTTGCTGGATCGTCATAGGAGCATGATTCCCATGGGGTGGGTGGCCTTAACCTTAAATATAACTTGTTGTGTTGGCCCCAGGAGCTGTTGCTGGTGTTCAGGTTAACCTGGGCACCCGCACTGTTGGTGCTTTTGGGCGTCCTTTGAATGATCAGACAAATACGAGTTATTCTCAAGGAGTTTGTCTCTGAACATTGAAAATCCATGCCTTTTCCCAGTGTTCGCAGAGATGCACTCTCAAGCTTTGCATTTTTGACTGTCATCATGGAGTTTGACTTGTGAGCTGTCACTTTAATTGACGTGGTCACAGAAATATTCTTGATTTTCTCTGGGAGTAACATGTTCATTTATAATAAGGACTCTTTAGCAGACCTGCTGTTGAACAAAAGATAAAATTTTGATTCAATTTGAAGATGGTTTTAGTGTAAAACTAAAGCTACAAGTAGACATGGCCATTAAGAGCAGCAGCAGATCTCTGAATGCTTCGGTGCAATAAGCCACAATGATAACTTTTGTGAAGGAAATCTTTAACAAGGGTGGTACAGACAAATTGATGTCTTACCTTTCGTTTAATTAAAAGCTGCTATCTCTAAAGTTTTTGGCAGAGAACAAATTAGGTGGGAACCTAGAACAGGAAAGAGTCGTTACACTTCTCAAGCGCACAAGCTGTTAATTAGGATGTGGTAGCTAATTTAATGAAATGGGGGAAACTTCAATTAAAGTGTTTCAACTAGAGATGAAATGAGGAAATTTGAACTCCTTCTGAGAATGTACAAAAAGTTTATCATGACTGAGGCTGTGCTTTCTCACGACCACACAGTTCCCAGAGGTTTCCTCCAGAAGGACATGGGCATGATCACCCCAAGGGGGATGGATTGGTTTGAGGCCACCCAGAGCTGCCCCATGCCTACAAGGGCACAAAGAGGAAAAGGTTAAATACCCACAGCAGGGTTTCCTCCTTTATTTACACCTCTTTCTTACCAGTTTCTGAGTTTCTTCTCCTGAGATTGTTCCTCTTTATTTGTACACGGAGCACACAGAAGTAGTTAAACATAAGATCAAATCTCTTATTGTGATTCTTGTAGGAAAGGTACAAATTAAGGGCTTATGTGCTATGTGTTGCATGTGAATGACAGATCCTGCCTTTGGCTCCTTTTTTTATAATAAAGATATTGGAGTAAGTAGCTGATTTAGTTCCAGCGCACACAGTATTAGGTACAGTGCACGCTCTATTCCCGAAGATAAACTACAGCTAGTGATGACTCATCCCCACTGCTGCAATAATTAGAGTTCAGCCAGGAAAGATGTAACAGAATTAATTCAAGAATGTTTAGCCTGAAGGTATCTGACAGTATTTAGAAAACGTGTGAAATGTGTTTTCTTTGGGTGACATTTTTTAGAAAGAAGACTTTTTGTAGCATGACTGATCTGAGTGGAATGACCTAAAAACCCTCCACCACAACTAAACCCAACACCCCCAAGACAGCCCAAAGAAGAATTGGGGGGGGGTTGTTGCATGGAGAAGGAGGCTGACCCCACTTGAGCCCCATGGACTGTGAGCATTTCCACCTACCTGGCTCAAACACAACTATTTTTTGCTGGTTTTTAAGGGGATTTGCCATTCTCTGACCACAATTGTAAACAGCATCTGCCTGTGTTCCCCTCATACAAGCGAGTACATAATAAATGCAATTAAGTGTCTAATATCTACAAAAGTCCTAAGAGCGTGCTGTGTATTTTTGTGCTAGATGTCTCCAATTTCTTACATAAATTGGTTGATAATTGTCTTAGCTTTACTTTTCATTAAAAATAGCTCAATTAAACAATACATGGAGCACAAAGCCTTGTCTCTTTGGCCTCCAGACAATGGAAATCAGTGATAAAATGCGTTAAAGCCTTCACTGGTATTGTTTACACATTTAAAGCAGCAGTTGTGGTCTCCAGTGATAGAAGAGGCAATAAATAAAAGCTGTTAGGATTGTTCTTTTCATTATCATATGATTTTATAGCCTTTGATGTCTTAACCACCCATGCATAAAATTGACTGATATCACTTGTAATTACTGGAATTAACTACTCTTAATTCTTCTGACTGATATTTAAAGCTTTATCTGGGATCCCAAAGGGCTCTGACACTGCTTTTCTGTGCTGCACTAACTTGGGCATGATCCTGAGTGTGAGAGTGAGTGAGGTGGAGGCACATCTCCTAAGAGCAAGACCTTGCCTGCAAACACCAAATCCATGCAGCTGCAAGAAGCAGCCAGAAAGAGTGTGCAAATGTGCAAGGATGTTTGTGTTGCTGCCAAAGGGATGGAAGAGCAGGTTTACAGTGGGGCATTACAGGGCATGACTCACGTTTAGAGAAGCGTCTTCAGGAGTAGCTGTGTCTTGAGTTGCACATGAGATATGAAGCTGAGTGCTCAGGATTTAATAGCTGTCCCTGGAAATGGGGTGGAGGAATTGTTTTTTAATAAAAAATAGACTTTGTACAAAGCAAGCTGGTTTCTATGTGTATTTTCCATATGCTGTTGAAAATTCAAGATCTGGTTGTTGGCTTCTTAAAGAAAAGTCAAAAAAAATCGCAAATAACCCTCTGCTGTTGTCAGCTTGTCAACTCTTCTGTGTCTGTGTGCAGCGACTGGAACACCAGTGTCCTCACTGGGGTCTTCCTGCACCAAAAACATAGGGAAAAGATCTTGTCCCTTTCTTTGTGGAAGGGATGGCAGCAAGCTGTTCCCCTTCCATGCAGGCAGGCAGTGGCTTTCCTGCCTGCAGGGATGGGCAAGGACTTTACTCTTCTTTTTTCCACTGGCCAAATCCTTTCATCTCCAGTCTTCCCTAGAAAGTCTTCTTGCTTTATTTTTTAATAAATTGTACTTGAAGTCAAATTTTAAGATGCTTTCTGTCTGATACCTTCCCAATTTAAGTCAGGGTTCTACACTGGAAGAAAGGTGAAGCCTTCATCAGTTCTTCTGACAGAAGGTAATTCTTTGTCATCGCAAACTGATGCTTGGGTCTGTTTTATGGCTGATGAAGATCTGATCTTTCAATTCATTGATTTGTTTCCAGCCTATCCGTGACTTCAATTTGATTGCTCTAGCTTTCCATCAGTGTAAAGTTGCAATACATTAGCCAGATAATCAATTTGCTTGAATGTAGATTTAGTTCTTTAACCTTCTTAAAATTAAGTCCAAGGAAAAGTACCCACAATTTATTTTGCCATGAATCACCAGCTCTGAGCTTGCTGGTAACCCTAGGGAGGAGCAGTGCAAGTCATCGAGCTCTGCTCCCATGGGAACCCTTGCAAGGTGAAATTGCATTGGGGCAGTGGTGACACCAACGCAGCCACCGTGGGCTCTGGGGACTCACCAAGTTGTATGGGAAGAGTTGCATTTACCTTCCACCAGCCTGGGCCAGGCAGAGCAGGGGTTTTGTACATGGAGCACATACAGTACTGAGATTCTGTTTACCTCAGTTAGGTTTTTTGGGGATTGGGATTTTTGTGATTTTTTGTTTGTTTTTTGGTTTTTTGGGTTTTTTGTTTTTTTTTTTTTCATTTTTAGTTTTCTGTTATCTCCCCTGTTGCTTTATTCTTCCCCACACCAGATTCCCTGGGAATGTTACATATGCATAAGGAAAACCAGAAAGGGGGCTTAAATCTGCAAAGCTATGTGAAGTGCATTTTAGTTTTACCTTTCACACAATCAATCATGCCTTTAAGTGTAAAAATTGTTACAGAGCAGCCTGAGATAGACAGCGTAATATTTTTTTTCTGCTTTAAATATCTCTCAGTTATACAGTATTTTATGAAAAAGCAATGTCTCACTAGTCAACATAAGGAATGTGGAAACATACTTCAAGGAGTTTATTTTAACCGTTATGCATTTAAATTGTTCCATTAGAGTGGACATGCTCTCCCCTCTGCCAATAAAGATCAGTCTTAAAAGAGTAATGTAGGCTCTTCAAGGAATTTTTTTTTGCTATTTCAAAGTTTAATCGGCTACTCATCTTATGAAAACAATTATTTTATACAAATGAAGCAGTCTTCCATTTAGCCTTTGTGGCCATGTATTTATTTTCTGTGATTTCCATGTGATGTTATTATTGTTATTACAGATTTACTGAATAAATGAGTTAGTAGCGACCTGACCAGGCCCTCAAGGCGCCATATGGATCCAGACTTCTTGATTACCTGCCTTTCATTGCTCTCTACCAGCCAGCAGCAGTTACAAGGACACAAGTAGCTATTCAAAACATCGAAAAATAGAGGTGGGGTACAGGTTTCCCTGTAATGGCTTTTGTCAATATAGGATAACAACAAGTGCAGAAATAGGAAAAGCTGGGACATTTAATGCCTATTGTATTCAGTCCTGCATCCATTTCTAAAAGATTTAATAGATATTTTAAGATAAGTTGAAATATTAAAAACCTCTTTTATGTGATTCTAAAAAATATTAATACCCCAAAAATATCTCTATGAAAGTCTAAAGGAAGACTCATTACAAGACATAATACTTTCAGAACTCTGAAAATTGGCGGGTGCTGGAGGCTGACCATGTTCTCTGTGTTCTACAGAGGACCTAAAATCTTACAGATTGCTTATTAAATAATAGCTGGGAAATAGCTATGCCATTTCTTGAACTCATCATTGAAACACTTGTTTCTATAAAAGAGAACAAGATATAAAAACAGTTGATGTTTCCAATTACCACTTATTAAGATATGAAAACCGATTAAAGTAGTTGCTGACAGAATCCAGTATTTAAAAAGAAAATTAAATCACACCTGCATAAATAGCATTTGCTCGATAATGGCAAGAAACTGCCAGAACAGTTCAAATCAGTTGGATAAATCAAGTACAACAGCCCAGGATCCATGAGCCTCTCATTCTTTGATGATGCCACTGCTTTGCCTTTACATTGTTCACAGCAATTAACATGCAAGCGATGGCAAGACCTTCAAAAAAATTGCTAATTTAAAACATCATAGAAAAACTTCTAAATTAAGGAGGAGATTAAGTTTAGTAAAAAAAGGGAAAATACATAATGTTTTCACTGGAATTTAGCTCAAATGGTAATGAGTGGTTAGGACCTCACTTGTCCAACCCAGTCTCATATACAATGCAGTGGCAGTTTTGGCAGTTTCAAGACGCGTGCATCTGCATGTACTGGCACATATACACATCCTCACACACCCCCCTAATCTCCCTAACAATTTGTTTTATCCCTCAGCTTTCAGAGAAATTTTAAAGTCATTTAAGACACTCAGTGCACGTGATGGAGTTTGTGCTGTACCAGCCAAGGTTTTGAAAAAATAGATGTCTGAGCATGTCCATGCCCTGAAGATACATATTTCTGCAGAGCCAAGAGAAGTAGTACCCAATTCATTAGACTTTGGGGCTCTAGAAATTAATGGAATGCTAATCATTGTGCATCCATAAAATGATATAATTGTAGGTCTCATTTCAAACCTCGTTTTCCCTCTATGCCTGGTGGTGTTATCTTTCAGATGAGTATTTTGTTAAACTCACTGCACTTTGTGCTTGAGACAGCTTGTCTTAAAGTCAAGTGAAGATGAACCTGTGTGCTGCTGGTTTATGGTGCTTCCCAGGAGGTTTGTTCCTGGGAGAGCTGCTATTTGTAGAACTGGAAGCATAGTGGCATTTCCCAGGGAAAGTGGAGGGCCTCCATCAGCAGCTGGAGGAGAGGGCTGGCTCTTCTCCTGGCCTCTGCTGCTGCTCACCTAGCTGAACTCCTTTAGAGTATTTTGATAAACAAGCAAATACTCTTCTCTGGCTCTTCTGATCACAGCTGCTTTGTTCTGACCAGCATTAGGTTATTGTCCCAGCAAAGGTGTCCTGCAGTCTTCTGTTTGTCTCTGTGTGTATCAAATGTAACACACATCTTTCCCGTATTTCTCTCTGCAGCCTTATTAACATTATTACTTTTTAAATTATCCTAATTTTCTCTTTTTACCTAAGAAGCTATTTGGAAAATATATTTATTTTTAAGTACATACATCTCTTGACTTGTAGCTCTAATTAGGAATAATGATTTGATGGAGCAAGTTAAAATGATAATCCTGGTGAATGAATTGCAAGAATCAAACAGCCAAGAGCTCTATCTTACCACCTGCAGTAATTTCAGGAAAAGAAAGCATAGAATTGCATTAAGTGATCATTTCCAACACTGTAAGACAAGTGGAGGCATCCACTGCATTCTCCCAGTAAATATCTTCATGGAAAATAGGGCAAATTTCACTGTGGATGCTTTCCCCATGATTTAACCTCATGTAACATCAGCACAAAGTATTGAATGGTTTTTTATTATTATTTTATTTTTATAAAGGAGTGCTCTTTTGAGATGTGGGGCCAGGACATGTATTGACCTTTGAATAAGAAGGATTAAGGCAGGACAGCTTTGCTTATTGGTTGGCACATTCAGCTGGAATGTAAGATGTGGTCTTGTTTGTCATGGATGGTACAGATAAGAAGCTACAAATTTCATCACATGGCAATAATTTGGGGTGATTTGAAAACAAAAATCCATCATCAAAAACTGCCTGGTTTTGAAAATGTTGCTGCCAGCACAGAAATTGGACCATTCAAAAGCTTCCATGTGTGGGAAGAGAAGAGGGTGAGAGACTGAGATCCCCCAGAAAGCCAGAGCATCCTGGGGCTGGGGACACATACACAGGGTACACAATGCAAACACATCATTGCAGTATTTGCTGTGCTGTGTTTTGACCAGAAATTCCCTCCTGGGCTTGAGAAACTTCCTCAGTAACAGTTTCTAGAGGGATGCTTTTGTTTAACATAGCAACATTAAAAAAAACACCCACAGACAGAAAGACAGTGAAAGCTTCTTTGCTCAGCTTGACTCAAAGATATCTTAGAGCAGCCTCTTACTTTCTGGCTTTGGCAGTACATGCCCAGCAAGCCAGGAGAAGCAGAGTTAAAGCAGATGATTCCTGTTTGCGTGATAAAGTGCTCCTAAGTGATATAACCTGACTGCCAGGAAAATGAGGGAACTGAGCATCACACCCTTTTAAAGAAACTGGGTAAGGCTTTTAGAGGGGTTAGCTAATATTAGTACTGCATTAGCTACTGATGTGGCTTAGGATGTGTCCCAAAAAAAAAAACGCCAGGAGATCTGAGCATTCACTGTATATTAGTGCTATCCAATTTTTTCAACACTTGGATCAATGAACTCACGTACAGTTCAGGAAGTAATTCTGGGCAGAGCTGGTAAACAGGAGACAAGCATTTAGTCAATGCTGTTTATACAGTATTTTGCCAAGAATGGAGCAGGATTTGGTGCTGTGTCTGCCATCCTTCTCCTCAAGCAGAAATGAGTGCTTGGTCAAGGATGGAAAAGATGTCTTTCAGGGAGCCAAAGGGACCATACATGGAGCATGATCAATGTGTCATTCCAAATCATAAAAAATAAAAACAAACAGAAATTTGATAAAAAGAAAAGGAGAAGAAAGAGAGAAAAGAAGACATATATGAAGAGTTATGACATTTCTGTTGCCATCTACCTTTGATTTTCAGACTAATTTGTTTCCAAAGGTTATGAGTTTTACTTAGATAGAGGATATGTCTTAAATCAACCTGATGGTTTTGCCAGGATCTTTATTTAAAGCCTTATCCCTTAAATTATACAGCAATTATCTGACAGAAAGATGATTGAATTAATGAGGGATTATTACAATATTCTTGATTTGAAAAATTAGAAAACAACACCTCCCTCTGCCCCCAGGAGATCTGGATGTTTCATTAACAATTAATAGAAAAATTTGACACTGTGAGAGCTGCAAATCACGCTTACCCTGAGTAATATAAAGTAGAGAGTGTTGGACTCAAATATATTAAAAGTATTTTCCCATGAACCTGCCAGCTCTCATTTGAAAAGGTTCTATGTCTGCCTGCTATTTTGTCTGACAGTAGATGGAGAAAGGGAAACCAGCAAAGTAAATTGTTCTTCCCCCTCTCCCTCTGGTGATAAAAAAGTCATTACCATGAAGACCATTTATCTCTCTGAACAGATATGGTATTGTTTGTTGAGTTTCTTTTCACATAAGTTTCACAAGTAAGGCTGTGGCACTCAGGGATGTCCTGACATACTCTGCTATCTGGTTTTATTATCGCTTAAATGATAGCAAACATTTTACTGAAGCCATTCATTGCAGACCTGAAACCAGTTTCTTCTACTGAAAGCTCAAATAATTATGTGACACCAAGCATCACACTTGCCCAGCTGACTTCTCTCCTTATTTTAACAGCAGGGTACTGCACTCAGAAGAGCTTTGCTGTAAAATCACCATTAAATCCCTTGGGTTTTTGGCAATGGCCTGTCTGCTGGGCAGCTGGGAGGATGCTGCCTGCTGGAGATGGTGTGCTCCATCCCACCAGGAGGAAAAAATACATACTATATGTTGTTTGGCCAGACCCTCTCATATTTTTGGTTTGCCCAAGAGGATTGCATAAGTCTGATAATAAAGTCTGGGGGAGCAGTAGGAGTAAAGAATATTGCTGATGAAGTCCATTATTATTTCAGAGACATCACCTGACATTTCAGGGCCCCATAATGGGATCTAGCAGTGCTTCCCCCAGTGGATGGGAACAGCAAGGGATGCTTCAACTAATTTTTCTTGGACATCTATTAAATGCTTTAGTACAAGGAGCATGTGTTAGGTGTGAAGGTGAGCTCCAGGGAGCACCGTTGCCTGTCCACAAGCACAGACCTGTTTTGGCACTCCAACACAGGTGAGGGATGCTGGGGGTTCATTTAATTTGACTATTCATGATACCAGTGAATTGCTTCCCTTTTTCTCTTAACATTTTATCTGTTCTGCAATGCAAATAATTTCTAGTATCTGTCAAAGGTATATTTATTAGCACAGATGTGCTGCCCATATGCAGCTGCACTAAAACACCTGGGCAACAGCTATGGCTGCAGTTCTTCACAAAGCAAAATAACTTGCTGTGTGGAAAGTGGAGCTGAAAAGATTTTGATGGAGCGTAGCCTTCCTGGGAAATTTTAAAAGGCATTGGACCACCTTCACATTACCTCTTTTTAGTTGCTCAAGTGCAGTAAGACATATTTTGAGTAGAGCACCGAAGCATAAGCATGACAAATTGTGAAGACAGTAAATCTTCCTTGTTCTTGCCATAAGCAAGTTTGCAGTGGCTGTTGCAACAGCGGAAGGCAGCAGTATCATCAGATCCCCAAATCTACTCCTCTTCTGACAGAGAAGGGATAGAAATTACTGAAATTTAATTCCCTCTTCATTTCTGTGGAAGGGCAGTGCTCAGCAGACTTTGTGTAGAGAGAAAATTGGCAATATTACCAAGTGCCTCCAAAGCCCAAGTTCTGTCAGTTGAATATTTGTGAAGTAACTCAAAAATCTGTGAATGAAATGTTCTGTAGTTTCAGCAAATAGTGTTATTTATTTTCAGCCCATCCACTGAAGACCTTAAGAAGGTTTAAAAGTATTTTCCAGCCACAACTTTTACATTGACTGCATATTATTAAATTACCATGGCCTATGACAGCGTTTTCAATCAACACTTTTATTGGTCAACCATAAAAACAGCACTCAGGAATTTTTCCAGGGAATTCCTCGTGCAGTCAGCTTATGCTGATGCTCAGGTATATCAATAACTGGGCACGATGTATCAATACCTACCTCATTCACTTGAGATGTCCCCCTCAACCTAAGCAAGTTAGTACAATATTAAATCTCCTTAAGGGAATAAGCTATAAATTCACACACTCTGCACATGTCCACACCATTAATGAGCCACATACCACACCTGGAATAAAAAAGGCTCCTGATTAATGTAAAATATTTATTATATTGAACTTCCAGGCACCTGTGCACGGGAAGGCAGCATGGAGCTGGCGGCAGGTAGGACCCACTCACAAGCATCTCCCTGGTTGGGAGGAAGAGGGGAAAGGAGGAGGAAGGCTGATGTGTTTACCCCATGGTGTGAACCCCATTCTTTTTGCTACATCTGTGCAATTGTACGTCTGTCTGTCAGTATTTATTCTGCCATTTTATGTTTGACTGAACCAGCGTGTCAATTAAAAATTTACAGATTGCTTTACCGTAATTTACATTAATTAAAATTAGACTGCTCCATTCCTGTAGTATTAATCATTTAAAAAAAGTAAATCAATACCATATTTTCACTTCAGCGTGATGGTTGATAAGTTTAACTTTTCATAGGTATTTCTCAGAGGTTTATTTTACCATCAGAGTCACTTCGAGACTAGAAATACCACTTCTTTTAGAGCTGCTGCTTTTCCTGTTGTAGTAGCCGCAGAGAGGCAATACATGCGAACACACCAACCTTCCCTGGGGAAGGACTACATGTCAAAACAGCACACAGGCGCTTCAAAACTGCTCCTTTCCTTACTCCTCCAAACTCTCCCATTTCAAATTAAATGAAGCAGCTGCTGACTTTCCAGGCTGCTGCATCACAGAGCTGCAGGACCTGGAGACCCTGCCTGGGAGCTGACAGCTGAGCTTTGCCAGGATTTTTACTTTACTGGTTGCAATGCCTTCAGAAAACTTCATTTCAAGTACATATTTAACAGGATATATATTTCCTGGAGAAGATTAACTCATTCAAGGTTTGCAGCAAATATTTATAGCTGCTTGGATAAAGCATTGTCCTCACAAAAAGGGAAGGATAAAGATAAGGATGGAGGTGGAAGCTGGATTCTTGGGGTGCAGGGCTGGTGAAGGAGAAGCTCTATCATATGGCTGAAGAGCAAACATCATATCTCTTTTAAACATTGGAGAAAGACTGTTCAGATCATCATCAGAACACACCCTGGTTACAGCGAGGGTGCAAGAGGGCATGTGAAGCATGGAGGGAGAGGAGACATTATCTCTCAGCTGTGATCACCTTGTGAGGCTGGTTCGTGCTACTCAAGTGCTGGTCTCTTACACAACATGTGCAGCTTTTCATCAGGAGATGTGTAATTGCATTTTAATTAAGACCACTGCCTTGGGTAATAGAAAGCATGAAAATAGTAAACAGAGGAGTCAAGTGCAGATTGAACCTTGAGCTATTAAGTGGCAAAATGATTTAGTGGAGCACCAGCTTTAATAAGGAAGCCTGTTGGATTTATAAGGCATTTAAAGGCAATTGTTTTCTGGCAGGGTAACGGTGGGGGTTTAATGAGCTGCTCCTCAGCTGGAGCAGAGACATCCCCACCTGGTTAGTGGTGTCGGTGATGGAGATGGCGGTGCTGATTGGTGCTGTGATGGTAAAAGAGCTGCAGCAGGAGTCTGCAGGCTTGATGAGGAGTGTTCCTTGTGAGGGGCTGTGATTCAGCAGCACTGGGGGCAGAGGCTGCCTCCAAACACTGGGATGGCTGGGGAAAGCTGCAGGCTTCACCTTGCAGAATAAGAGCGTGTCTCTGGAAATCTCAGGTATGGTTTTGTGTTTCTGTGTGTAAATTAACCTTCCTGTTCAGGGCTGTGTTTTCTGTGTCTGATTGAGAAAGTATTGAGGCAAAGGGAGGAAAGTCTCTGTCTCTATAGCAGATGGTGGGAGCTGCTGGGCATTACAGCAGCTGAGGAAATCCCCTAGCTTCTGGGAGCAGGACGTAACCTGGGAAAACAAATACTGAGTGATCCTGAATGTGCTGATAGCAGTGAATGCACCACTTTGTGCACTGTCCTTGCCAAACCTTGTCCTTGGTCAGGGAAGGAATGCTGGGGAAGGAAGAGGTGGGGTATCTGTAACCCCTGCAGAGTTGCTCTTGTGAAGAAGCTCTAGGAGAGGCTTTGGAAAGAAATGCTTACACCCTTCCCCTCTGGTAAAGAAAAGACCCTGCTGGTCCCTGATAGTTGCTGTGGGACTCATTTTCCCCTTTTGGCTCCTGGCAGAAGGGAAGAGCTGTGACCTTTGGTCGGGGCACCCTCAGATTCACCCTGCTCAGGGTCACGTCTTTGCCATGTGTTGGCATGTAGGCAGGATCCTGCCTGTCCAGCCTTGCCTAAAGCACTGGGTTGAAACAGTTTGCAGCTTCACAGGCTTCATGTCTTGTGAGAGATAAAATGTGAAAGTGCCTTCAAAATATGCACTTGTAACTTGAACGCAGTGGGTATGAACAGTACAATTGCCCTCCAGCCCTAGCTGCAGCAAACACGTGCTCTTTGGAGATCTGATGCACTGCAGGTACAGGGAAGAAAGGATAACTCCAAAAATTTTTTCTATTTTCATGTGTGCAACACTCTGATGCTAAGCAAATACTCTCCTGGTAACAACTTGGGAGCTTTCTAAGGAAGCGCTATTTTCCCTCTGGTGCAGCAGATCATTATTTGTATCAGTTGTGGGTTTTTTTAGAGGATCTTTCTAAAAGGTTTTAAAGCTTCAGGTGTAACAGCATAAGTCCTGATTTCATGCAGCTTGGGGGCAAAAGAAGTAGTGACAAGCACCAAAACTGTCTTTAACCGGAAAGAGGAAGTCCATGGGGAAGAGATCATACTGGGGCAATTGGAAGTGGTAATGCAGGGATTATATTTGTGCATCCAAGAGGAACAAAAGAGCTGTTATGCTAGATTCCCTGTTTGTCTGCACTCTGAAAATGTATTTTCTCTCTGTGACAACTGGAAACTAAAGTGGAACACGCTTCAGTGTTTTCGTGAAATCTTGGGTGATGTGAGCCTGCATGTTGCTTTCCTAAGTAGCTTGCCTTTCTGCTAGGCGTAATGAAGACAATTAAGCCTGTTTTCTCCTTTTTTTGTTGTTGCTCGCAGTATGGCGAGTGCATTCGAACAGTTCCTGCAAACAAGCTCTTCAATCATGTTTATTGTTCCTTGACGTTCTTTACAACATCTTAAAACTCGCAGCTGCGTAGCGATGTGTCTGCCCTGCGTGTTGAGTCTTTGGCGTGCAGCAGGGGCTTTGTACTGCCTGTATTAGAGCTCAGTGAGTTAATTGCTGCCATTAGAGGTTATGGCTCAGGAACTGCTAATCAAAAAATGGTAATGAAATGCATGTTCATGTTTGCCCTTTTTACTGTTTTTGGATCCTTGTTGTGGGGGAGCAGCTTGGTCTGCATGTCTTTGCTGTTTGCAGTTTTTTTGGAAAGAAATTAGGCTTTGTCTATAAATAATTAATGCCATTTTAAGAGACACAGGAGCTAGGGATTCAAATCTGTACAACCCCTCAGATACCTGAGAGTGATCTTTTAGGAAGAGAAGGGTGCAAGTCAGAAATTCTTTGAAATATAAATCATTGTATATTAGAAATTAGATCTCTAGTCATGTCTGGGCCTGACATGCAGATGAGAACATTAACTCTTCGTTCCCCAAAGTTCAGCTGCATAGAAGATGGTGTTTGCATATTCCCTGCTATAGACAATTACAATCTTTCCCTGGATGTCCTTTGTAAAGCAGCAGGTTATGCTCTGATCTGGTGTGACCATGTGCTGGGGATTTAGAACGGGCAAATGCTGTAGCATGGTGGATGGAGATGAGCAGTGATACATGTGGAAAGATGGGGCAGAGAAAGGCAGATGTGGGGTTTGGGGACTAAAGATGGAGGTCTGGAGTTAGACCTTCCTATTTGAGCTAGCGCTGTGTCCCACCAGGCTGAATACCATTCCTGTGCCTTCCCTGGAGGTCCATGGGGCAAACCTGGTGACTAAACATATGATGGGCTTTGATTTGAAGGGGTTCAATCTGCTTGCAGCTCTTGAACAGGTTTCTCTGCAACTGTTAAAAGACTTTGGAAAAACTGCCTGTAGTAGTTTAACTTTTTGTTAGTGTGTGGCCTTGAGTAGAACTGCCAGGGGCTTATCTGGGAATTTTTTTGCCCGAGCTTATCATGGATTCAAGCTCCTATTCCTCTGTACGCACCAGTTCTCGCAGGGATGCAAATGAGAACTTCAGATAACTTTTGAAACCTTTGTCGCTGTGACGTACTCCTACAAATTTTGTGATGTATTAAGCTGTTAGTGCTTTTACTGTGCATACTGTGACGATGTACTTCAATGGCTTTTTTTAAATACCTGGAGCAGATAAATGTTATTTTTGAAATCCTGCATTTGAGATGTATCCCTGTGGATGTTCTTTGCAATACTAATGCACAGACATATCTGGGCTGGGTGTTGCTCTTACTGAAGTTAATGAAAAATGAACAATTGACTTTGTGGGAAAAAAGATACTGTTCCTAAAAAAAGAAAATATGCTGGGGGGAAATTTTTATATTTGTGTTAGAGTAGATGTCTAATACTTTATATATAAATGAAAGAAACCTCAAATAGCTATTTACCCATGCATGGGCTGGTATGCAGCAGTAATGCAGTGCAACCTCATCACCAGTGTCTGAACCTGCAGAATTAACACATGCTGTGCCAACTACTCCTTGTGTCTCATCCTGCCCCCACTTCAGAGACTCAACATCCCAAGTGCACCAGACCTTCAAAACTGGAGATAAGTGTATGCACTCTTACCTATGGACCATCAGTTTTAGACCACAACAGATGTTATTTGAGATACTTTTCCATGACAAAGTATGTAGATGCGACTGTGCAGTATTGCAGGAAGTGCCTGCTGTGTAATAAAAGAAGTCCAAGCAATATATCTAGTGGAGGAAACAATGTAAAAACTTTACTAGGAAAATACTATGAGAATTTATAAGCCTGAGTGTAGTTTGTAGATCAGTGTTTAAACAATGGTTGTTATGTACATGCTGAACAAGATATACAGCACCATGCAGCTCAAATGATACAGAGATAAAATAAGCAATGCTAAACTGGTGGCTGCTGCTGCTCTTAAAAGATCTTTACTGTTCATTAAATTATCTGATGCTGTCATCTAATGTTTTGGGATCAATGATACTCTGGACTGCATTTGTGCTGCTATTAGTTTTTGTTATGGTATTTCCTGTGAATGAAATTTATGCTTCTGCTATGTTAACACCGTTTTGCATGCTGCTGTGCCTGGGGGCTTGAATCAATCAAACAGGAGAAGCCTTTGCTAGCTCATTGATTTTCATTTATCCAAACCTTTCTGTTTACTCTGTGTCCAGGTATGACACTAGTGCGTGTCCATGGTATAGGCTTGCTCCTGTGATCAGGTATTAGCAGTGTGTATGTGATGGAAAATGAAAGCAAATACATTTCTNTTAGTATTTGTGGCTTCAGTTTGGAGCTCTTAACGCTCTGGGTTTGTCTGGTTCTGCTGGCATCAAAGCTGTGCACTCTGCAGCCCTGGTTTCTGCCAACTTGCTCAGCACTTCAACTCACTGACCTGAAATGCAGGCAGTAACCCAAATACAAAGCAGTTGTTGCTTCAAATAAAGCATGATCAAAACAAGGCGTTGCTCTCTCTGACTGGACTACATCTGTCCTTAGGCAGATGCACTTTGAGATCAGAACTGGCTTTCTGCTGTAGAGCTAAGTGACTTTCTGGGTACTGCTGATCTTGCCACTGGAACGTCCTTCAGTAAATATAAGACAGCTTTTCCAACACAAGCTTTTTGGACCTTTTGGGGAGGGATTATATGCAGAGTTCAGGAGCTCTGTGGTGTGTGGGCAGTTACCCTCCTACCTCATTTGAAAGTCACTAAACAGGCGAGAGAGGATAGTATGCCCAGACAAGCCTAGGGTCTCAGGTTATGAAAAGCTACCTGTAGGTAGCTGGGCGATGGGAAACCTCCCCTTGGCTGTGTGGCTTGTGTGTCAGGTAAGGACCACTGCACTTCAGCTGTTTGTAAAACAGACCAAACTCTCTCCCATGAGGTGGTATTACCATAACTGTCTGGTTCAGCTTTTTTTTTTTTTTTTTTTTACTCTAAAAATATTTACTAAATGTGGCTTCCTTGGTTGTATTTGGGCTTTTTTTTTATTATTGAAAATCAAGTAGTGTGTATCCCTGATCATAATAATAACTTAGATTCAGTGTAAGCCTCTGGCATCCCTGCAAGGTAGGAAATGAAAACAGGTCCTTGTGAAAGTGGGGAGAGAGAGCACTTGTTGATGAGCCCTAACCATTGCAGCATAATGATCACACCATGAGATCTAGTTGTGACCTTATGACATTTTGTAACCGCTCAGTATTTATTTGTGGTATCTGTTCTGCTAAAGTCCATTGCTAACGTTTAGTTGATTAGGTTAGGGACCTCAAAGAGCAACCAGATTGTTTTAGGCTATCTGGGGAAACTGAACGGGCCTGTAGGAGTGTGGGGTCTATTTTCTTTTAAATGCACCATGCTGCTTTTTCCTCCAAAGCATTGAATTTCATTTGACTTTCAGGGGCAACAGCCTGGGTTTCTGAGGTCTAAATGACTCTTTAGATTCAAACCACTGTGGGAGACCGCAGCCTCTGAGCAGCGTTGGGCAAGCTCTCCCTTTCCAAACAGACTTTTCTGATGCTACAAGAGAGTTAGTGGCTGTATGCATTTAACATGCAAAATGTCCTAGAGCGTGTGGAGGCCAGACAGAACAAATTCTCCATCAGACATTTTTATTAGTAGGTTCTTCCCATACCTGCAGGGTGAGGAGGTCCATTGGGAACCTGCTGGGCAGACAGTTATGTTGCTCCTGCCCTTCATCTTGAGGTCTGGATGAAGTGGCATATGGCAAATAACACTCTGGCAAGTCAGTTGGAAAAGCCAGGAGAGCAGCAGGCAGTGAGATCTGACCTGGTTTATGGTGATCTTTGGTGAAGACAACTGCTTAAGCTGAGTCTAGGCCTCAGTTGGGGTCATGCCTTGATTATGGAGGGAGAAATCCAGGTACGTCATGCCTAAAGTATCCACTGGGGATGGAAAGGTGGAGGCAGGAGAAGTTTGAAAAAAACACCTCGTTGCATCATTGAAATAACTTATTTTGTAGTTTTAACAAAGAAATGTCACACATAATGTGGGTGGCAGAGAGTATGCAAGTTATAGACTTCACAAGATGCTTTACTGACAGGTCTATGTCTGTGCCAGAGAGTGGTGGTGAACTGCTGGAATCAAACCTGGTGCTGAAGCTGGGCTGGCATCACCAGGAATGGGCAAAGTGCTATCCAAAATACACTTGGCAGAAGACACTGGAAAACTTGATCTTTCCTGCTCTGTGCCCATATTGGGGGGGCCTACTTACAGAGAAGCACAGGATTGGGATATTACATTTCCCTGCAAAAACTGGTTATCAAAAGGGAGAAACTGAGTAACAGAAGCCTTAGTTGTGCCAAGCTACAACTCCTCTTGCTACATTGCAATTTTGGTGTGGGGCTTTTCCTGGATTCTTTGGAATGTCTTATCCATAACTTGTACATGTGTATTATGGTATCAGGTCTAGATACAATATTTTATATCTTTTGATAGAGAACTGGAATCCTACAGCTAACTCTGCCTGTACTCAGTATTAGCTCACCTATCTTCTCCCCCACCCCCCCCGAATGTGGGGATATTGGGTACCTCCCAGGAATTAAATATTGCTCACTGTCACTCTTCAGAGCATTTGGGAGAAGTGTGCACGAGAAAGCATTGCATTGAATGACAGCAAGTACCCATACTGCCCAGAACTGGTAACTCAAGCCAGAGCTGAAATATCTCCATAACTGTTCAATCCTGTTAATGGTATATATGCCTTATTTTTGCTGTTCTTTATTAATAATTCCTCTGGAGGAAAAGTAATGCAGCATGTTTGTGGGGGTTTTTTTATACCTCGGTTGCACTGGGATTTTATTAGGGCAAAGCTCTGTCCCCACACCTTTCATGAGGCCATGTAACACAGACAATCCTCCGCAAAGCTCCTGGTGAGGGACTACCAGGCAAAGGATAAATGTTGCCATGAGGTCTGATCTTGGTACCCGGGGGTTTTTTTTGTTTGTTTGTTTTTTTTTTTTAATTTATTTTTAAATGGAACAGGTCTTGCTAAACTAATGAGTTCTGCTGCTGTTCCTGGTGCTCCCACGATGTTAGGGCTCATCTTGAATAAAAGAGCTATTTGGGACTCAACCGTGTGTCTCAAGGGTCCCGTCTTGTACACGCTTATTACACTAGTTCAACAATTATGAATTTGGGCAACGTTTTAATTGCATTCACTTCTCTGTAAGAAGTAGTGTAGAATCAGCCATACCACTGATTAATTTTACAATTTGATTAAACTGTGAAATTGCAGCATGTTTATTTTAATCATTCTGCACATGTATTTACACACACTCACATGGAGCGTGCAGTGGGATTTCAGTAAAAACCCAGCATGAGAATGGCTTATGAGTCTTTATATTTGTGATTCAAGTGGCTTCAAAAAAGGAGGTGAAAGGGGGGTGTGGGGGCATGTAGAAATGTAGCTAAAAATCAAAGGTGTCATAACATTGGTGTCATTGTTGATTGTCCACCAAAGAACATGTGCTGCAATTCACACTGTGGGTGTTGGGCAATGTGTGTGAGGCCAGCTGTTGTCCACCGGATGCATCTTGCTCCTGGCTGCTGTCAGGGTCACTTCAAGTCTTTGAGGATTTGGGGCCCTGGCTGGGAGCAGGCGTGGGGCTCTGGGATGAGAACACCCAGGCTAAGGGATTAGGTGTCTGCACATCAGGTTTGCAGAACCCATAGCAATTAAGGAACCTACTGGAAAAGCACTTTTTAACCATTTTCCTCTTTTAAAAACAGCTATGGCACATGGTGCTCTGCTATAGGGAGCAGCAAGGTGGTGGAGCAATAATCCCTAGCTTCAGGGGACCCTGGTGTGAGACATGGCAGTTTCAATAGGGGTTTTTAATATCTCTGAAAACTGAAATCCCATTAAAACATTTGGGGCGTGCTACAAGTTTACTTATTTGCAAACTCACTATTCAGGCTGTGGTCCCTCCTGCATGCCCAGAAGCACCCGCTCACCTGCATTAACAGAATTATACCTACAGAGAAGGGTAAAAATGTCTCTACACATTGAAATTACTCACATCAGACTGATGGATATGCCTCCAAGGAAATAAGCAGTGGTTCCAGAAGTTCAACTCCTGTTTTAAATTAGATCTACATGAGCAGATCAAGCAATTAGCTTTGCCTGCAGCTTCTCTGATGCTGGTATTTTCTCACTTGCATCTTAAAATTTTGTTCAGGTAATTATTTGAAAATAACAAGGAAAGCATACCAGAGGTCATTAGTTTGCCCTTGTGTTCTTTGTTGGGGATACCACATGGAGAGGACAAAATGCTGTTGCAGGACTGGGAGAGAGAAATTAAGAAGGAAGGATGGCCAGTTCAGGACTGGCTCCAAAAGCAGTGGATTATGTAGGCTGAAAGGACTGAAGCCTTAATGGGCTGTTTAGTGCTTCCACTGAAAACAAAAAGCACACAAAATGATGCTGCCTGGATAACACGAGTAAAATGCTACCATAATTTTTATCATCACATTTCCCCTGGCTGTGCCAGAAATATTCTTCAAACTGGCTAGTTTTGATCATTGAAGCAGTTCATTTGCAATTGCACTATTGATTTTTTTATTAGGATTTCCACTGTAAAGAGGTTGGGTTTTTGTTGTTGTCTCTTGTCCCAGTGTGTTCACTGGTTCTCACGTTTTCTAATCCCTTGGGTGTGCTAACAGCCCTCTCACCACTATGGTGGCTGTTGGGGTGCCCCATCCTCTCTGGCACTGGGAATGGCTGGTGGGATGTCCCACCGGGTTCTTCCTCTTCCCAGGGTAAATGAGAGGGGACAGTTCTGTCCCTCACCTTCCCTGAAGAGCCAGCAGTGGAGGGGGGAGTCCCCATGTGTAACATGGGGTTGGGGATAACCTGTTGATTTGCCAGGTGTTTATTATGTGCAGTTGATTTCTGCCTTAGGAAGCAGCCTGGTACATGGTTACCTCCCTGCACAATGCCTTGCAGCTGGTTCTGCTTTTTGCCATTGAGAAATCCCAGCTGGGGCTGACTCAAAGCTTCCCCTTAGCCCTGGGGTGTTTCAGCTGGACCCACTGTCATTCCCACCCCTGTTCGCAGCAGGTATGCAAGCCTATGCTACAGTAAGCACGGATAATACCATCCATACCCAAGCACAGTACTACAGCTGGCAATTAATAGTTATCCAAGATTCATGAATAAAACCACAGATTTTGCTTTGTCAGTGCTGCTGAGTGATGTTACCTTAAAAATGCAAATTAATGTATCTGCTGATTCTACTTTTTATAGTTGAATTGAGCTCATTGATCACCTGAGTTCACCAGCAAACTAAATATATCCATTTAATGAAACCTAAGAATAGCTTCCTGTAATATTAGGACAGGAGGGAACATACATTTACAGTAGGTACTTTGTATCTTGCAATGCAATAATTTTATTATACTAGATGATAATCTCCTTGATTAGATTTACATAATCTAAAATCAGTTGTTTCTTTCTGATTAAGTATCCTGATAAATACAAGATAGGTTGTAAAATAAATTAGTTTTAGGATCCGAATTTTATTGCCTTTAAATATTCAGTACCCTTCTGGGTTCCAGCTTAACATATTTTGTCTGTACGAAGTCCATGCCTGTATGAAGTTGCTATGCATTTAAGTATTATTTTTGTTGTTAACCAGTTATTGTAAAGGAGGGTTTTTTAAACTTGCTCTGTTTTGACCACTGGGGAGGGGAAAGCTGTGTTCCCAAAATTATTTGAGTTGATTTAATGATAAGACACTCATCAGTAGCAGAAAAACCACACTGCTATATGCTGCTTAGATAACTTAGAGGTTTTGTTATTTTAACAAGCTAGAAACTCCATAAAGAATTTTCCTTTGCAGCACAGATCTTGCCTGAGCTTCTGTAGCCAGGTCCTGCTCAACAGGGATATAGGATATTGCCAGCCTAAATGGCCTTTTCATGACTGGAATGGTTTTTCATGTACTCATTAGCTGCAAGCTGGAAATAATGTGAGTCTCAGAGGCTCTTGCTTTGCTGGCATGCTGTTCTTCTCCAGGCACTGCCCAGAGCTTCCCCAGGAGACTGGATGTGAGTGGAAGGGAGGAGTAGCAGTGATGGCTCCTGCAGGAGGCATCAACTGTCTGCTTCACTCAATGAGAAAGTGAGAACTGTGGAGCAATAAAGACACTTCCTGCACCCCATTGATGTGTAACTAAGGCAGTCTTATGGTTGCATTATTCTTCCTTTCAAAGTTGGTCTATGCACTGCTCAGGCAGACAGCTTGAAGTTCTTCCTACGCTCTCCTCGTCCCACTGTCCTAGCACTGACCAAGGCTCACTGCTGCCTGGGGCCTGCGACTTCCTCAAAATCGGACAAGCAGCCCAAGGGAGGTATGGTGTAGGATCACACAGGACTGAGCACTTTGTAACTCTTTTCCTTTTCAAGAGCTCTTCAGTGCAGCTCTTTAAGGCAATGATAGTTAGCTTTGTCATGGGAGAATTTTTTTTTTTTTTTTGTCCCTGCTGCCCAAGCAGGTGAATGAGAAGGTTGAAGGAAAGCAGGAGGACTAGCTAAAGAGCTCCACACAAAGATTTTGCCTTTCTGAAGCTGCCCACAGTAGCTCTGTACCCATTCCTCTGAAGACTTCACATCATTTTTTTTTATTTTATTTTTTTATCTCTTGGTTCTTGCCTCGTGCTGTACTTTTGCTCAGGTGCCTTGTGCTCCACACACATTCACATGGAGTATCCACAACTACTGTGCTGCAGGGAATGGTCTATGGGGGAAAAAAGTGTGCAAACTGGGTCACTGGCGCCTCTGAAAAATTGATCCCAAGGACTTGAATTCACTACTTGCAACACAAAATCATGTCATGGTAACATCTTGTTGGGACTTTTCCTACTAGAGAAAACAAGAGTTTTAGAAAGCCTAATGTAGTTTTCCTTTTTCATCCTATGGGTGCTGCAAGTAAAGGAGTCAAAAGTAAAGACAGTGTCCTTCATGTTCAGACACAAAGAACCCATTAACTTCAACTTGCACCAGTCTGAGGAAAGGGCACAAGGGCACCATGGAAGACTTAATTGAGAAAATGAGCTCTGGTCTTAGAACTTCCTGTGGTGTCCCTTTAACAGCCAGATGACTAGAGTTGTTGGCTCTTCTCAAAACTTCAGCAAAAACAAATGATTCGGAGAATTTCTTGTGAAAAGACCTAATTACACTGATCTACCTCATAGGAGCAGGAAGAATAAATGTCATAAATAAGGTGAATTTAGACTGTCTTCCTTGTAGGTATGGATTAAAATGGATTAGGTTTTTTTTTCTCCCTGCAGTTTTAATACCTGTTAATTATCATCTTATGAGAAAAATGGTTTCCTACTCACTGAAGTTAGAGTTTTAATTAAACATTCTGCTGGTCCTAGTTAATAGGATATTCATCTCATATGAGGAGCTTAATGTCATGCTTTAGTAGTGGTACATAGCAATCTATGTACAAAAGTAGTACGTAGCAGTCTATGAACAAAAATTTTAAGTAATGTATATATGAGGCTTTCTCTTATGCTCTACAATGTAATAGAACCTGAGGTGTGTTTTCCAGTTTTTTGCTTTTTCCTTTCTTTTTTCAATTAAGTTGCAATCTCTAGGCATGCTTGGTAATGTACGTTTAAGGAAAGATAGACAATTAAGCCCAATATACCTTCTTTGCAATTTTCCCATGGAAGGGATAGTGTGAAAGCCATGGGGAAAGAAAGGCTTTATTGTATGGAGATACCCATGCATCATGGTGGGATCCTGCCCAGTGGCTGCAGGCATATGGCTTTATGAAAGGAACTAGAAAATGCGCTGCTTCCTAGAACTGAGGTGGCTTCTGAAAATACACATATGTGTATATATATTCATATATAGGAAAAATTGCAGATACTGAGGAAGGTTGGCAGGAAAGCACCTTGTTTTCTCCTTGCATTTCTGTTGATGTGCGGTTAGGAAAGGAACATAGTTTAGACCAATCATATTTATAAAAACTTATAAATAGCTGAGTTAAAAACCTGGGCGTCTTGAATTTTACTTTGTAATTTCAGTGATTTCAGACAAAAAAGCACAATTATAAACTCAGTGCCCCACATACGCTATTTCCAGGTGGTCAGGAAGGAAGCAGAAGTATTATAATCTTCTGTAAGTGTTGTACAGTTAATGTTGAAACCGGATTGTTTGAGATCAGTCTAGATTTGTCTGCTGACCAAAATATGAAGTAGGATGGGAGCTGTCATTTGAAGAAACATCTTGGTTCATAAAGATAAAAGCTGAAAGGGAGAAAGTGGGAGCAAGTTGTGAGTGATGGAAGTGGCTTCTGTACATACAAGAGCTAAGTGAGGCATCCATCTCCGCATTAGTAGGGAACGAGAGAAGTGCATGGATTTGGCTTGGATGGGTTTTAACCAATTCAATGATTACTGTCACATTCCTTACCACCACATTCCTGCCTGGCACCCTTTTGTTTATAACTGATAATAAAGACCGTACAATATTCTCTGTCATCAAGTACTGCTGTGACAAACTTGAGTTTAAATGGGTTTTGCAGCTTCCCAAAGGCCACAGAGGTAGAGCTATCAGAAGATACCATTTCCAGACTCTGTCTTGAAAAAGTAAAGATAAAATACTTGTTTCCACATGCTCCGTAGGCCATGTTGACTGGGGAGCATCACATCAGGTTGTTGGGCAGTCCCAGGCATCTCCCCAACAAAAAGCCTGCTGATTTGCTTCACCCATTATTGAGTGGAGCAGGAAAAGAAATGTATTCTGGTTCATGTCCACATGTCACATGCAAAAGATGATTCCTCCAAGGGCTTTCATGTATATTTGTTTTTTTATCTATGTGGGTGTGTTCAGCAATAGAAGTCCACATCTAATTGCTGCTTTGAAAGGATTTTAGTTTGATCACCAGGGAAGATGACTAGAATGTATTTGATTTGTGTTTAAGGGTAGGATGTGAATTGTGCTTGTCACAACTCCAGCTGGTGATTCCTGGGTCCACGTCCATCTTGTGGTCTCCCTTGCAATGGACATGGTGTTTCTAATTATGGTAGAGCTGGGCATCCCCTTAGGGGCACCCCAGGGGCCCCTTGCAGGCCGGTTCTCTACCCACCTCACTTCACTCTGCTCCCAGTGGGCAAATAACTTGGAAGCAGTAAACATCAGCGGTGCAGAAGGATGTTTGAATGCTGTGGGTAGAGTAGGTATATACTTGTCAATACTAACCTTAGCCCTGTGCAAGAAGGTTTTTATGGAAGCTTATGGGTGAATATGGAGCTGCAATAAGGTATGTTGGCAATTGCATATTTCTCAGGCAGGCAAGGCTTTTGAGTGAAAGAAAGCAGCACGCACCGGTGTCATGGGATGCTGGGGGTGAAGCAGCTGCAAGGCAGGATAAGGACAGGAAGCGGGTGTCTGCCCTCCTTCTGCAGTGCCTCATCCATGCCCCACAAATTTGGGAAGAGGAGCTGGCAAATGCCATCTGCAGTAGGACAGGGAGGTGCAGCCAGAATGAAGGTTTTCCTCCTTACTAGAGAGTGAATTCAGAGGAGGTTTAGATGGAGTTACCAATTATCAGCTCTAAATACCAAAGCTTAATAGCGGAAACTGTGTGGTATTACAGCAACTCACAGTGCATTCAAGTGATACAGAGTACAAAACCCAAATCATTTGCCTCTTGAGACAAATTATTAAATGCTATTATTTTAGTGACCTGCTCACACTCTGTCATGGATCGAGGGAGATTATCCATGTTGCTGTGCAAACAAATTAGGAATTCCTCTTTGAAAGCGAATGTATACATAATTTACACATAATCAGAAGTATTAATACTAGAAGCGCTATTTGATTTTTAGAAAAGAGGAAAAAAGGTCTTATCAGGCATAATTTCTTTACCAAGATGAATTCAGGCCCGGTCTGGGCTTAGTTGGGAATGAAAGATCAGGATCTTTTTTCATTTGTGCAATCTCAGAGCTGGGTGAGAACAGCCAGGCATGGGCAGAGCTGCTGATGGCTTGCCTGATGCTGCTGTGAACCACAGCTTCTCACAGCTCTTGGTTTGTTCCACATCCCATCAAGCAGCTCCTTTTATTGGCGCTTGCTCAATAGTGTAGAAAATAGACCTGTTTGGAAGCTGTACCTGGGAGTTACTGTAACACACCCCAACTCTGTTTCATCTGTGGAAGCCACAATTTATTGCACTGAATATGCAGCATTGACAAAGAAGCGATGATGCATTTAACAACTCCGTGCTAGATTATATAGGGAATTACTATGGGAACACAGAGTACAAGCACTGTCTGCTGCCACTTTCCTGTGTGTGCTCTTGAGGTCTTGCTGTTTGAGTGTGGTGGTGGAGCAATCTCTGTCCCTAGATAGTAATACAGTTCTGTGCTAAACAAATTAATGTCCCAGTATTAGTTTAAAATATCAGATGTTATCCTGGTTAGAGAATTAAGGTGCTTGCATGATGCATTTGAGCTGCTTTGTTTAGCAAAAGAGAGGTGGCTCCAAATAATCTTCTCTGTTCTGAGACTTGCTCATGTGCCCAGATGGACTTGTTCATTCTATTTTATTCCTGTGCTATCAAAAACAAAAAAAAAAAAAAAAAAGGAAAAAATAAAAAACAATCACCAATTAAATACAAAAGCAAAGGGAGGCAAATCTTTATTTGAAGCTTATACATTTAAATCAATGCTAGTGAAAACTGTTTCTTGTGATTCCCTGGGCTCTGGTGGTTTGGAAAGCGTCCATCAAATGGTGAAAACTGCTCCTTGGAAAAAAAACATAAAACAAACACCTCTCCCCACTTGAGTTGATATTCCCAAAGGCAGTGACAATGATTACAGTACTGAAGCACATTTCCAGGAGCCAGATTCCCACCCATTACTTAACTCGGGCTGAGTGCTTGTTCACTGCTGCTTTATTCCTTAAAAGTCCTGCAGGCTAGGTGGTCCCCAAGAGCCATGTGCTGTGGGACTGAAGACACCCCTGGCTGGGTGTCCCCCAGGACCCAAATATCTTTACCCCATCTTTCCCTGAGACCCTTAGACTTCCCTATCTGATTTGAAGACCTATTCCTGCCTCATGTGCACATCAAACATGGCTCAAGTTCATGCAATTAGTGTAGACTTAATGAAGGAGCCATCTGCACAGAGACAACTGGAGAGTATTTTCTGTTACTTAAAAGATTCTATATTATGTATTTCACCTTTCTTGCCTTGCCTTTTAACTGGGAGGACCCCATTTCAGCCCCATCTGCTCTCTGCTGCCCAAGCACCCAGCCATGAGCTCCTGCTGTGCAGCTCTGGGACAAGCAGCATCCTTGCCGTAAGGAGTAGCATCTTGTTACAGCTGGGTGGTGAATTGCAAGGAGAGCAATGGTCGAGTGGGACCACATGAGTGTGTCTCTATCTCCCATCCACTGTGCCCAACCATGAGCTGGTGGCACAACTGTCATGACCCTGCAAGCTGTGGTTTATCATGTGTGCTTCCATCTTAATCACACCTGTGATGCAGGTAAATAAGCGTTTTGTTGTTTGGTTTTGTTTTGTTTTGTTTTTTGTTTTTTGTTTTTTTTTTTTAAAAAGAGGGGGTTATCTATCTTGTCTAAACATTTGCATTTTAATTTTCTTTTAATTTCATGAGTCCCGTTATGTGTTTACCAAGGCATGTAACAGCTTTGTGTTAACAATGCACCATTAAACGTGTGCCAGCTGTTCCTACCCTGGTTGCTGTTACCGACAGCCTTCAACGGTTCCTGTCAAGGGGGGAAAAAAATAATACATGCTTTGCTTTAATAACTAACACTAACGCTCCAGAACAACAAGCAATAACAGAAAGGCCCTGACACATTTCTTTGATAAAATACTGCCTGGGAACTCATTAGCTTAGCGTGCAGATGAACACCTGATCCTGAGTGGAACATGCAGCAATTCGGAAATTAAGGTTAATCCCAGGGATCAAATTGTTTGTTATTTCCAATGACAAGTTTATTGATGTCTTACAAATCCCAGCTCCAGAGCAAATACTTTAAATTATGGTGAATGCATTCTGCAAAATACGTTTAGCAAACTTGATCAAACCTGTACAAAGTACTGGTCTGCTCCCATGGGATACTGCCTGGGAGCTGGGAGGGACTGTAGGGTAGCTGGGTGGAGGAGATATGGTATGCTGGGTGCTCCAGCACTGCCTGGGGTGGGAGACAGGTCCTGACTGCAGTAGTTGGCTCCAAAGTGTAACGCCATTTCTGTTACAGGTCTGCCTGGTGACTCTGGGCTCTGCTGGCACATGAAAGTTCATTCTGGCTTGTGGGTTGGGTTTTTTTGTTGTTGTTTTATTTCAACATCTGTTTGATGCTTTGCACACACACACTGTAATGAAGTGGGCAGGTGTAGGAGCAGAAATCTCTTTCCACAGCAGTCTCTAAGCAAGGAGCAAGGGCTGTGTCCTGGCACACTGTCTGCACCCACCTGCGGGCTGGGGGAAGGATGGGCTGCCCACCCCAGGGTGAGGGAGCACCCATCACTGGGAAGGTGCACCAGGGAGGCAGAATCCAAACTTGAGAGCCCCTCTCTGGATGGCAGCACTATTCCAGAATTTGGCCAGGGATCTGGTGAGTCCCAGGTCTGAATGTTTGCTTCTTCAACATGAGCAGTCATTTAGGATTCAAGAGTGCAGCAGGGCTTGGACACTTGCAAGAAGCTGGAATAGGAGATTTTGTTGGAGGCTATATTAGAGAGTCTTAGCCCTGTTTGATACCAGTCTTGGCTGGCAGGAAGGCTCAAACCCATTTATTTATTGTGGCATCGAGCAACCAGATGATGCTAAATTAACAGGTAGGAAAAATTGCCTTGATGTCATGGTCCCTTCAGGGATTAATTAGCTTGTGTATCACTGACAAGATAGAGAATCACGAGCTGCCTGAGCTGCTGTGAGTCATACACACTGATTTTTTTTTTCATTTTTTTTTGTTGTAATTTCTGCACTGTGATGACTTTGCTAGCCAATGTACCCCAGTGTGATGGGGAGCAGAGCAGGGGTCCTGAGTCCCAGCCCTGCTGGCAACATTCTTGGCTGCTGAACCAGAGACTTTGTGAAACCAGCTCCACCACATTTACACCCTTTTCTTACATACTGTCAGTACAAAACATCATTGTAAGAGGTTCAAACAGCCTGTTCTATATTATGAAAAAGAACTCGATATCAATGGTTTGGGTTGGAAGGAATGTTTCAAGGTCATCTAGTCAACCTCCCTGCAATGAGCAGGGATGTCTTCAACTGGATCAGGTTGCTCAGAGCCTCATCCAACCTGGCCTTGAATGTTCCTAGGGAGGGGGTATCTACCACCTCTCCGCGCAGCCTGTGCCAGTGTCTTGCCACCCTCAGTGTAGATGTAAATTATTTGGTACTTCATAAATTTGCACTTGCACAAAACACAAGAATATATCATGTTTACTCTGATATACTATAATGGTATATTTTAGATATAGCTCACAGACCAGCAGCTGCTTTTTGTAGGGACAAACACTAAGAAATCACTGGAGGGCAGTGTAATTTTAGGCACAATAAATGAGCAAAGGGCTTACATGTATACACAGAGAGAATATATTTCTGTTTTGATGAAGACACCTCAAGCTTTCGAACTCAAGTTGGGACTCCTACGTTTGTACAGAAGCTGGTGAGAAGATTTGCTTCCTTCATGAGCTTGCACTTTGTGTTGCACCTGTGGTAAAGATGGAAAATACATATTAAAAAGGGATGACAGATAGGGGCGGCTATGGTACAATGATTATATTGTGTATTTGTCAGTCAGAGGCACATGCCAATCTGGCTGGTGGTGCCAAGGTGCTCCAATGCTGGGATGATGAGGGCTATGCATGCATGTGGGTAGCAGGGACAGCCTTGATCTTGTTTTTCAAGCACGTATACCATCCAAGGGAGGAACAGCCCACGAGCTGCCAGTACTGTTTTCAGTGCTGCACCGGTTGCACTTCTCCAAGCAATGTCATAATGGCAGCATAATGTCAAAAATAGCATCCATGGGCGGCAGCCCACCGGTATGAGGGTTACTGGTGTTGCCAACACCGGAGTCGATGAACTGGAAGCACTGGTGGCTCTCCCTGCTGCATCCATTGACCATGAGGAACTCCCAGCTCCTGATGCATTAATTATCTCAGGGAGGCTACATGCAGATGAACCACCAGGATAGGAATCGTCATTCTCAAGCCATCAACCCAGGCTTTTACAGTTGTAATTTTCTGCCTTGTTTTATTGTAACTCAATCATGGGATTATTTTTTTTAAAGAACCAGCCTTTGGTCCAGAGACTTCTGATACTTATGTGCTCACCCAACATGTATGATTTAATAGTTGGAATTTGGTTATTATGGAGTAAATAAGAGACCTGCGAAACTGTACAATGTAATCTATAAAAGCATTTTAATTACACATAAGCCTCTTATAAAACAGACAATAGCTTTAACCACAGACAGGGTAAAAGTTGGCATTGCTGAAAGTAATTGCACAGCACTGCTGGGTTTGTGCAACACTTGCTCAAAAACTTAGTCACCTTTCCCTTAAATTCCCCATTGATTTAAAGAACTTCCTTTATTACCTGACAAGCTTCCTCATTCTCTGCATTTATTTTGATTTTGTAGAGCTTTCAGCCATGCCTTTATTGCTGCTGAGGAGTAAAATATCTGTTATAGCCAGAGCCATAAATCTCCCCTCTACCCGGGGACTATATCCTCATGACTATAGATCACTTTAGTTATTGCCAAAAAGTGCCATCATATCACATTGCAAATTAGGGGGCTGAAAGACAGGGCTTTGCTGATTATGCCGATTATGTGTGTCTGAGGAAAATTCTTTACTCCCCAAACTCATTTTAGACAGTTGGAGAAAGTTCAGGGAGAAAATCAGAAATTGATAGTTGATAGTAGTGGCTCTTTCCTTGGCTTCATCTGAAGATAAATCCTGGGAGGGGAAGGGTGGCTGCCAATGCATCCCTTCGAGTGTGGGAGCAGGAGGTTGGGACCTGTGCCATACCATGGGCTGTCATCCTCCAGTGCAGGGGTTTGCACCCTAACAGTTTGCTGAGGCCTTGGGCATTGAGGGGGGTAGGCATAAGAGCTCCTCCAAACAATGAGCAAATAATACCCAAGGCTAATCCACAACCTTTTTATCACTGGGGAAAAAAAAAAAAATATGAAAAGTACCTGGCTGGTATCCTTGGTGTAATGGTACCCACCAGTAGCAGCCTTGGGATGTCCCATCACCATCATAAGCCTGGCTGCACCCTGGGGACCTGCTTGCATCCTACTGTGTTCCTGTATCCCCTTTGAAAGAGGGAGATCCCAGAGCTTTTCATGATACTTCTCTCTCTGTGGTGGTATAGACCCAAGAGCCCAGGGCAAGGGTGTGGGAATACCTCCTGTTCCTGCCTGAGGCTTGGGGGAAAAGCATGTCTTGTCTCTCCCCTTCTGTGCAAAGAATAGCTTAATTAATGATGGCTTTTAACAGGGCTGATTTTTAGGCACCTCATTGATATAAAAAGAGATCAAAGTACACTCTTAATGTAGAAACTGTGGTAAAACGTATGTCTCGTACTGCTGGAAGTGCAGGAGAGAAAAAGCAGCTATGCTGCTGGTGGCCAGAGCTTTGCTGGGCTCTCCTTGGGCTCCCAACCTACCCTCCCCTCTTCAAGTGACTACAGTTACACAGCCCCATCCTTTAAGCCCTTCTTTCACTCTGGAACATTAGTAAAGTAAAGAAATATGAATAAATTAAATGCAATATTAATTATTTACCAATCTGAAGCGTCTCTTCCTGCTTTTTCAGAACCCAGCATCCCCATCTGCAGCATAGCTCTATTTTATTTTTTAAATTATCTAACGTTTCTTTCAATTTTTAATTCTCACCCAGTATTTAATAATTAATGAACTAACTTCCTCTTTAATAGGTTTTTCCAAGCAGTGCTGGAGGGCTTAGAGAGAAAAGCCTTGGAGACAGGCAGAGAGGCTGAGGCAGTAGCCCAGTGTCCCACAGCTCTTGGTCTGATCCTGCCACTGGTGCAGGCATCCCCTCTACCCTCAGCTGCCCAGCTATAAAATATTTTTTTTTTTCCTCTATTGGGGTGCTTTTTCTGATAAGTCTGCTGCTGCAAGGACCTTTCCCAGTCCTTTTTTTCTCTTGGTCTGGTTTCTTGCCTTTATTTTATGGCTTTGGGCTTCTCTCTCTCTCCTACTGTTTGTCTTCAGTACAACTGCCACCCCACACTGCTTTTTTTCCAGGCTTGTTTAGTGGTTTGCTTGGGGTATTTTTGTTTTTCTTTTTATGCTTTCAAGATCCTTTCACCCCACTTTCTACTGTTGACTTTACTCTTTCAGTACCATTTTCACTCTTGCTTTCCTTGGTGGTGTTTCCCTCTAGCTCACCATGGTGGAGATACTTTGCAGCCAGTATATTTTCATGATATTTCCATATTTTCAACAGCAGATGGACCTAGAATGCCAAAATCTGGGGTTTGTTTTCTTCAGTGTAGCTTATTTTTGTTTGATCATGGTAAATTTTGATCCTTGAAAATGAAAAAGTCTCTCTTGAATGACATTCCCCATGTCTTTTCTTAAAACCTTTAAGGAATTTCTTGTCCTGTATCTCTGCCCAGAAGGAATCGCCTGAGGTTTCAGTGCATCCCTCAGCAACTGTAGTGGCAAAAAAATAATGTAGAGCAATTATCTTTTAATATAACACTTTTTTTTCCTGAAAGAGGATTGCAGGTAGTGGTTTATACACAGTTCTCGAATTCTTAGCTAACATTGTATTTTTACATAAGCCTATACGAAAGACTCAAAGGAGGGCACTGAGGACACCTCTCCTGGGATCTTCTCTCTCCAAGTGTCAGCCTGAATTTCCTGTAATAAAGCATTTGCGGTTGAAACTTTAACAGCTTCCTTTTAGTCCATCAAGAAAGAGGAATTTAGCAAACAGTCTTACCATTATCTAAGAGAATATTTCCCCCTGATGGGGGGAAAACAAAGCTTTCCAACCTTTGTTAAGGAAGAAGTGGATCATAACGACCTAAAATGTAAAAAAAAAAAAAA
>VXBJ01002383.1:1640680-1659775 GCA_013400055.1 Nycticryphes semicollaris
AAAAAAAAAAAAAAAAAAGTGTCAAGCAGTGTGGTGTTAGGGGTCAGAAATGGATTAATCTGTGAATGCTTTAGTAGTGGGTTGGCTTGGAAAAGGGGAGACCCTTTCCTGCACCCCCATTTCTGCTGCCTGCAGAGCTGGTAGAGATGGGGAGAGAGACTGATACACAAACTGTCCAGTATCAGTTCTTTTAAATTAATCCCCTTTCTAAACTTTCTGCAATTTGCTTATTGCTAGCAATATTTCTGATGATTTTTTTTTTATCAGATGATTTATCATGCCAGAGGCACAGAGGGTGATCTGTGCCATGGGAGTGAGGACACAGATTGGCCGGCTGGTCCTATTGCAGCTGTGCCTGGGCTGGTCTGGGTTGCACAGGACTGGGGGTAAGCAGGGCCTGAACGGCTGCTGACCATCAGAGAAATAAGAGGATTTGGGGTTTTTTTCTTCTTTTCATTTGGTTTAGGTTTTCTTTTTTTTTCCTAAGCCAGATTGTAGGATAACAGAGAAGTATCTTGATGTTAACACTGTGTTGACAAACTAACCCCATACAGGCTGTGGAAAATGAGAAAGCCTAGAAAGCTCCTTGGAAATCTTACCTGCAATGTATTAAAAGGCCAATTTTGCCTTTGAGAAACAGTTTTCCCACTTGTTTAGGCAGCCTGTGCACAACTATGCTGCTGGGGTGCAGATGGTGGCAGCAGGAAGTGTAAGGACCTGATGAGAGGTCTCATGGGGAGCACCAGCCTTGGCCATCCCCCAGGAGCTGCCGGGGCTTCTTAAAAATGGAATGTGAAAGCAGTCCTTGCCATAATGCAAACATTTAAACCAACTGTGATAAATCCCACACAAGCCTCAGCGCTCTGTAATACCTGCACAATTGAGTGGGCTGCACACTTTAGCCGTATTAGAAGTATACTTTATTCATAAATTCAAATTACAGCCATTTACATAGCAGATAAGACGTAATTGCTGTTTAATACTTCTACATCCTAATGCTGTTACAAAGGACAAAGAATTATTAGGATCTTTCTCCAATGATCTCTTTTGATGAAGAAAATATTAGCTGGGAGTTCTTGGCATTAATTCTGAATGGCTGATATTGATGGCTTACTGTAAGCTCAGCTTCAGCCAGCAAAGAAGATATTTCAAAGCCCAAAGCAATACAAAGATGTGAAAATGAAGTGACACATACATTTTGAAAACAGCTTGAGAATAGCTCAGAGAAATNCAGTGTGGTGTTAGGGGTCAGAAATGGATTAATCTGTGAATGCTTTAGTAGTGGGTTGGCTTGGAAAAGGGGAGACCCTTTCCTGCACCCCCATTTCTGCTGCCTGCAGAGCTGGTAGAGATGGGGAGAGAGACTGATACACAAACTGTCCAGTATCAGTGCTTTTAAATTAATCCCCTTTCTAAACTTTCTGCAATTTGCTTATTGCTAGCAATATTTCTGATGATTTTTTTTTTATCAGATGATTTATCATGCCAGAGGCACAGAGGGTGATCTGTGCCATGGGAGTGAGGACACAGATTGGCCGGCTGGTCCTATTGCAGCTGTGCCTGGGCTGGTCTGGGTTGCACAGGACTGGGGGTAAGCAGGGCCTGAACGGCTGCTGACCATCAGAGAAATAAGAGGATTTGGGGTTTTTTTCTTCTTTTCATTTGGTTTAGGTTTTCTTTTTTTTTCCTAAGCCAGATTGTAGGATAACAGAGAAGTATCTTGATGTTAACACTGTGTTGACAAACTAACCCCATACAGGCTGTGGAAAATGAGAAAGCCTAGAAAGCTCCTTGGAAATCTTACCTGCAATGTATTAAAAGGCCAATTTTGCCTTTGAGAAACAGTTTTCCCACTTGTTTAGGCAGCCTGTGCACAACTATGCTGCTGGGGTGCAGATGGTGGCAGCAGGAAGTGTAAGGACCTGATGAGAGGTCTCATGGGGAGCACCAGCCTTGGCCATCCCCCAGGAGCTGCCGGGGCTTCTTAAAAATGGAATGTGAAAGCAGTCCTTGCCATAATGCAAACATTTAAACCAACTGTGATAAATCCCACACAAGCCTCAGCGCTCTGTAATACCTGCACAATTGAGTGGGCTGCACACTTTAGCCGTATTAGAAGTATACTTTATTCATAAATTCAAATTACAGCCATTTACATAGCAGATAAGACGTAATTGCTGTTTAATACTTCTACATCCTAATGCTGTTACAAAGGACAAAGAATTATTAGGATCTTTCTCCAATGATCTCTTTTGATGAAGAAAATATTAGCTGGGAGTTCTTGGCATTAATTCTGAATGGCTGATATTGATGGCTTACTGTAAGCTCAGCTTCAGCCAGCAAAGAAGATATTTCAAAGCCCAAAGCAATACAAAGATGTGAAAATGAAGTGACACATACATTTTGAAAACAGCTTGAGAATAGCTCAGAGAAATAAAACACGGCTTCATAAGTTACATGTCCCGAGGCTTGGAAATGCTTAACCCTAGCCCATTTGTATTTGGCATCCCTGGACGTTGTTGGCACTTCACTTGCAATCAGATAGGCAGGTGGGGTTTTGCTAGTAGAGGATTATATTAGTTTGGGATTGTTCTTTATTACTGTTTTAGCAGAAAATCTGACTTCATCTTTGTGAGAAAGCTGAAGAGGTGATTTAGCGTGGGTGCTGGTAGTATCCCTCCTCCTGTGGGAGGCGATGCCGCTGCCCTGTGCATCAGGCCTGGGTACTGTGCCCACTGGCAGAGGTTGAAACTAGAGATAACACTAAAATAAATAGCATGAGTATAATTCAGGACCTGGGTTCCCCACTACAATACTGATGCTGCTATCTGAGCTGTGCTTTCACTTTCTGCTGCCACAAGTTATCATCTTCTGACTCTTGGTCTGCTGTTCCACACTACCCCCCACATTTGCTCTAAAGATTTGTTACAAACAGCAGCACGGCACCAAACAATCCTGAAGCACAGAGATTTTTTGACCTAAAAATGTGATTATTGCCCAACGAGGCTTTCAGAGCCTCCCCATTTGCTGCAGTCAGCCAGTCAGGGTGCAGAAATGTAAGGAATGGAGGATTTAGATCCTTGCTGTAGGTTACACTCACTCCACACAATGTGTTTCTACATCTATATTCACCTACATATTTTAATTTCTTGGTTTTACTACTGATGAGCTGCTGCACAAATCTTAAAGCTGGCAATTAAGCTGATTCAAGAGTAGCTAATTCATCAATTACCACATAGTGTCTTATGGGTTTCCTTCACTCCAGCCATGCTTTCCACCCAAGTCCCTGCAGGGCTGGCACTTTATCTGGAGTTACTCTGGTCTAATTGCTTGATATAGCACAGTGGAGGAAAAAAACCAAACAAATCCACAAAGAAACTCACCACCCCCTGAACAGAGCAATAAAAATGCTGGGGTTTGGTGCTCCAGCCTGGAGGGTGTTCTCCCAGCCCAGGGTTGGGCTTGGGGCACCTCCAGCCTGCAGCTCTTTTCTGGAGCCTGCCACGCCATCACTTCGGCTTTTTCACTTTCTTGGAAGAAGAAATGCTGTTTCACACAATTGTATGTCTTTCTGATAACACATTTAAAATCCAATTTTTGATTAATCGCAGCCTGGCATGTCAAGGTCTGAATAGATTCCTAAAATATTTTATGCTTGAGGAATTAGACTGATCTGTTTGAGTGCAACCTCAGGGAAGGCAATTTGAAAGAGGGGTTATGAAGCGATACCCATCTTCTAGAGGTGACTGCTGTCTATCAGCTTACTGGAGTTTAATTAAAATGAATGATTGAGTTGTTATTGCCTGAATAATCATGCTGACGCTGTACTCTTCTGGAATTGCTTTATCCAAGTCTGGTGTTTCATGGACTGGGGCCAGCAAATGGGATGAGATCTAAAAGGCACTCACTGGTACCAGGGGCCCAGGCGCAGTACTGGGCAGAGGAGGCAGCCCCACTAGAGGAGGAGGCAAGACGAGAGGCTCTGCAGCCCACTTCAGACAATACACAGTTCTGCATGCATAGTAGCTGACACAGTCTATCAGCTTAATGAACTACCCAGAGGATTTACAAAGGAGCCATTACTCTATCAGGCCAAAGCATTTTTTTAAATACATTGATATTAGTTTTAATAATAAGCCATTATCGCCAGCTAATAACTTCAGCAAATAATTGCTCTGTCTTTTTTGAGGAGCTCTTTCTGAAGGCATCTTGGGATGCTGTGTTAAACTGAAGCTAGAAACCTCAAACAGGGTCCATTGTCACAGGAAAGCCATCTTATGAAAACAGGCGAAGGAAACAAGGCAGAGGAAGGGTGTGAGGGATGGGTACCCCAGAGCAGCACAGCCTCAGACACAGAGTGGGTGCAGATGGAGGCGCTGCCCGGCGCTGCAGGGGTGCTCACATCTCTTACTATTGAGCAGGCTGTGTATCGCGTGGTATCCCTGCTGCAAGCTGTTGTTCTGTGTGCACGTGAGCTCCTGAGAGCACCTCTCTCGAGGAGCTGGGGTGCTATCTGCTTCCCAGCCGGCCTTTCTCCCCCGGGTTTTTGCTTGGATGTTTCCTCTCCCTTCTTATTCCTTCTGCTGAGCACGATTGATGGGTTTCTCTGGGAACACCTCAAGTTGTCACAGATCATGTTGCTGTTGAATTTCCCATGAATGGGAGCTGCTCCCACCCAGAGTTACAGGAATGGGCTAGTTAGACCTGGGCAGTCCCAAGCATATCGCAGCTGTGTCTGATATATCTGTTTGCATAACCCCATCTTAAAGCTGCAAATCTGTCCATAAAGCATTTGGCCCTAAAGCTACCCATGTCTCTTTGAATTCAGCCGGTTTTATTTTAGATCAGGCTCGTTAAGTAAATCTTTCTTTCAAATATACATCAAGGGAGTAAACAAAGTACCATTATAGTGGCATATTTAAAAGGCTGCTGCACTAAAACCAACATGCTGCTGTGAACCACAGTCAACCTGAAATAAATAGAATCATATAAACGGAGCTTGAAATAAATGTTAATGCATTTTAATCTGCTCTAGTACCTACCTGCCAATTAAATTTCACAATACACTTGTAATAATGAAATAAAACATGGCAATAAAAGTATACAGCAGTGTTAACCCCTAAGTGTCTGACACACAGAGGTGTGGGAAGAACATGCCTACCACCGCTGACCTGAAAAGGGTTTAACAGAGTTGAGGCTGTTGCTGTGCAAGGTAAGAGCCATGCTGAACTAAACCACCTGAGCAAATTATATCTTTTTAATTACAAAATTATTATTACTGGATTCTAAAAGCCTTAAATGAGTGAAAAAAATCTGCCAACTTTGTAAACTCCGGGGAGCTGCATAATGACTGGTGCTAATTATATAGTTCCGATATGAGCTGAGCGAGCAGACTGAGAAGGCAAAATTTTAAGTAAATAAAAATGGCAGTGGGATTTAATTAAAACAGAAGAAACTGCACAAAACCTGTGAACTTTATGTAGCTGCTGTTCTTGCCAATACCACATGTGATGGAGAGAGGCTGGGAAGGCAGAAATAGCAAGGGATGAGATTTTGTCTATCTTTTGTGCACACACACACACCCCTCCCATCCCCTTAAACGTGAGCAGCAAAGGCTGAGCACTTATTTCAGCTGGCATCTGGCTTGCAGGACAACAGGGTCGTCTTCTCTTTGTGGCACTGGGAGAGGCTTGGATTGGGGAGGCTGCTGGTGGTAACCCTGGATCAGAAGCTGTGGCAGGACCATCAATACCCAGGTCCTTGGCAGTGGGACAGGAGCAGATGGTGCTGCTGGAGATGCCATGGCTTCGCTCACCCACCTTTAACTTGGTTGCACTGTGGGGAGGGAAAACAGCCAGTGTCCATTCATTCAGGTGGGGACAACAGCAATACAAAAGGCTTCTAAAAATCATGACTTATTTCTCGGTGACTTAGTATTGCAAGTTGTGCCAAATTTTAATTCTCTAACAGAAGGTTTCTGCAGCTCTGGGGATAATGCCACAAAATGCCCCTGGGGTAAATGCAATCCTCAGGTTATTGTCCCTTTGACATACAAACAATGTCCCCTGCAATGTGTGATGATCCTGGGCTGTGCTGCCTTTTTCTTGCAGCTTGGAGGGATGCTACATGTACCAGCCGCAGGGCAAAGAAGCCCAAAACGCAGGAGCTTCATTGCACCCCTTCCCTCGGCCAGGCCACCACTGCCGCCTCAGTGATTTTAAAGGTGACTTGATGAAATATGTATGCAAATTACTTCAGGGCAAGTCCTGCAAGCTATCAATTTATGCCAGGTCAACTTAGAGCCGCCTTTTGATTAAAGAAAACTGAAATACAATTCCTTCAGTGATCATCTCCTGAACGATGACGTGGGGTTTGGGTGTATATTGCCAGAGATGGCTGTGCTCATGAGGTGGGAATAGTCATGACCCTGGACCCGTGGTCCCTGGTCCTCAGGACAGCTCAGCAGCGCACACCTTTCTGCAGCTTTCTGTACCTCCACCATGCTTCCCTCCCCCCCTTTCTGGACATGAAAGATGAAGGATGGATAGCACAGGAGATGGAAAAGTTCTGTGGAGCTGGTGGCCTGCATGTGGCTCCATGTCCTTCAAGCTAACGTCAGGAAACCCGTCTCCTCTTTAGTGAAGAGCAGCAAGTATGGACATTGCAAGAGGCAGTAACCACCCAAATGCCATGTTGCAGAGACTAGAATCTTCTTGCTGAGGCCAGGCCAAATGCATTCCCCAGGCATCTTCTAGAAGGCAACCAGACCTTTTTGTCTTTTGCCTTTCTCTGAAGGCCTGCAGATGGGTGAGAGTGAGTACTATAGCATCTGGGACCACAGAGTGAGGGGAGGTGGGGGGGTTTTGGGTTACAGTTGAGCTGGCACAAAGAAGGAAGAGAAATAGGAAGAACTCCTGATCTGGGGCACAGACAGAAGAATATCCTGGGTGAGCTGGTGAGGACCACAGCAGTGAGAGGGGACCAAGCAGAGGAGAAGTAGCACCTCCCTGTGCACAGGGCACAGCATCCTGTTTTCTAATCCACGCTGCTGGTTTTAGCACAAAAGGCTTGGAGTGAAACAATTACTTTAATGCTGCAGAAGCAAGCATGTATTACCTCATGGTGGCTTCTAGCTCTCTGAAGTGATTTCCACTTCTCCCATGCGCTTTTCCCCACATCCCTACACCTCTCCATCCCCAAGCAAGTGCCGGTGGTCAGGCAAAGGGTGCTTTTGGCTTCTCCCTGACGTGTCTTGCCCAAGTTGCAGCTCTCCCACCCTTAAAATATCTCCACGCCTGAACATTTTGCTGATGGGGAATTGTGTTGATACAGCACTCCATCACTCATGGGAAGCGGTATCAGCCCCGACTGCAGCACTTCTCAGCCTAGGCGTAATCAGTGCATTCACAGCCTTTCTTTGGGTGACTTTCATCCTCTTTCACTATTCCAAGTTTTGCACAGGCTCCTCATTACCCTGGCAGTTAATAGCAGCTTCAAATGCAAATCTGACAACACCGGAGTGAAATTGTGGTATGCAAAGGAGCTGAGCTCCAGTGCCTGGTTCCAGGGCTGCAGAGGCAGGAGCAGCCCCAGCAAAGTGAAAGCACAGCCCTGCAGCTGCCAGCAAGAGAGAAAAAAAGTCTTTCTGTGGTGAAGCTGTATGTCAGAGGTGCACTGAAACTGAAACTTCCTTGCTTTGTTAAAAAACTTAACAAGATTAGAAATGTTTGCCTGGTTTTTTAACCTTTTTTTCTTTTTGTAGTTATTGCCCAAAATAGGCTTATAACTGATGGGTTCCTGAGCTACACAGAGCCCAGCAGACATAGGAGCTCCCCTGGCACCTGAGGGGAAAACAAGAGGTCCAGGAAGCTTCATGCTGCTGAATCCATGCAATTATTATTTGATCTTTTTATTATTATTATTGCTGTTCTTGTTGTTATTATTATTTACATGGAGTATTTCCTGAGCCCCCAGTCTACAGTTCCTCCTCCTAACCCCTAGCTGTTCCATATGGCTGCAGGAGGCCATTGCTGCCACCACTCTCTGATGCAGCAGCTCACTGACTACCCTTGATAGCTTCTTCAGGACTCAGGCTATGAAAATAGTTTGTGGTCTCCCACAGGCTAATTGTATGTTACTTGCATTACAAGATTAGCTCAAGAGCCTGCAGCATCCCAGGGGAGGAGGATGTGGTATTCTGGACCCAATAAGGAAATGCTGCACCCTGCGCCCACCTAAGAGGGGATACAGAGTGCTCACCCTCTCTGACAGAGGGTGTCTAACCTGGGGTGGGGGAGTGTACCAGAGCTGGGCTGGGTGTTCCTACAGCCTCTTCCTCCAGCTATAGCTCTGCTGCCTGCAACCCACCCACAGCCCATGGCTTTCCCTCCTTGCTTTAGGCACTGCATTGGGCTTGCAGGCAGTATGGTCTTCGTGGTCTGTGCAGGTGGCTGGGGTGGTGACATGCTTGTAGCTGCTTGAGTGATTATTTTGTGGAATGGGAGCACTTGCTGAGATGTATTCGAAAGATGGACATGGGAAGAAGTTGGCAGCATCAACATCAAGAAAAACTTCTTAGCTGCAGAGATGTATTTGTTTGTGCTCTACTCTCTTAAGGAATTAGTAGAACCCTATTAGAGAAAGACTTAATTCTGTATTGGAAAGGGGGGATTAAGTGTCCCATTCTATCCAACTGTGCTGCTGTCCCCTGGATGGGATGGGATGGGATAGCCCCAGAGCTCTGCATGTCGGCTGCAGACAAAGAGACTCCGGTTTGTACACCAGTACTGCCTCTCCCCCAGCCATGGCTCCTGCCAGCCCAGGGAAGGACCTTGCTACTACTTTATGTGTATTTGTAAGGAGCATTTGGTGAAAGGTGTGAACTGCATGCTAGAAAATACTGAAATCTGTAATATCTTAGTAGATCCAATATCAGAGAGAGAAATGAGCCAGCACAACTACTGGTTGAATTTAGATGGAAGATTCAAGTTTACAACACTTCAGCAGGGGGAGCAAGCTTTGCTGTTTGTATGTGCCCAACATGCACATCCTGCCTTTAATCACTTCAGTAAAACTAGGCCACAGGCCCCAGCCATGCTGATTAGAAATTGCCTCTTGGTTCACAATCAGTGATTTCAAAAATCCCACTAAGCTCTGAGAAATAGTATCCTAGAGTCAGCTCCTGCTTGAGCCAAGGGCAGCCCTTCCTTTAGTGTAGCTTCACACTTTCAGACGTAGTAGAAGTCTGTGGAAATGTTTACAATATTCACTTGGGGGAAAAGAAAAAACAAAACAAAAAACCACTTTAGCAGTTGGGGAATGTGCAGTAATTTGCCATATAATTGTGGGCTAGAACAGGCAGCAAATGCTTATGTAGCTTAAGTGAAATGGGAAATTCCACTGGGAATGGTGCTGAGCAGTCCTGGCTGGGGGTCCCTGCAACAGCCCTGTCTCATCAAGGGATGTGACACCCAGCCCTTCACCCTTCTTCCTACAGCACAGCCCAGACTTAGCAATAACCCCGCCTCAAGTACAGAAAATAATTTAAGGTATAATGAAAGCAGTGAGTTCAGGCTGTGATTTTATTGGCAGGGGTTCCCTGTTGCTGAAATGCCATTTTGCTCTTCAGGTAATGGGACAGAAATTTCAGCTCTTCCAGCCTTGGGTGGAGCAGCAGGAGCTGAGAGAAGTGTTAGCCTCCTGGCAACCAGCTAATTGTTCCATCTGACTTTCAATTAATAAGTGTTTTCTGTGAGAGCGGGTGGACCCGTCGAACTTGAGGGGAGCGGAGGGCTTGGTGCTGCTTCAGGCGCTCAAGGTCCCTGCTGAGCTCCATGCAGAAGGGGTGAAGAGCCTCCAGGCAGTTTAATTATTTCCCAGACTCCAGGACAGGTCTGGGATCACCACAAACCGCATCACTGGGTACAGCTTCAGAGACAGATCCTGGTGTGAGCTAAAGGGATGCACCCACCAGGCAGTACCATGGGGACCATAGCCTGGCCTGGCCACCGTCATCAAGAATGCCACGATTTACCATGAGCTTTACTTAAAAAGAATGAGAAAACACTCTATAAGAGTTCACAGCATAGTTACCTTCCTTGGGCTTTTTTTTTTTCTTTAGATGCTGGAAGCCTACCCTGCCTTCCGTCACCAGACAGGCTTGCAAGCTGGGAAATGCTGCCAAAAGCGTGAGCTCCAAACATGGTTTGCACTGTTTTAGCTAGAACCAGCCAGCACTATCCCTGTTCCTGGAGCTGTGCAAGTGGTATTTCCCACCAGGAAGGGCATGCGATAGGATGGAGACGTTTTTGTGTTTTCTTATTTAGTAAATCAGATGAATGTTAATTAATACCTCCATGATTGCATTATTTTTGAAAGCAGTGAGTTGTGCAGGAGAAAAGATAAACGTCCAAAAAGGATAAGAAGTCATGACATATTAATGATTGAAAATGTACGCTGGAGCTGGCAGAACAGAAAGTATTATGAATAATTCAAGTGAGACAGGATTTCCCTTGCAAGGTCGAAGCATGTAAAAGGGAAGGCTTTTGGAAAAAGCAGCATCCTATTCTCCCAGTGTTGCGGAGAGATCACCTTCCATCCAGAGGGTTAAGACAAGTTCAAGCATCGTCAAGGAATTCAGAGGGGAGATTATATTGGAAGCAATTGGCACTGCGGCTCCTTCGGTGGGACATGACAGCTGCTGAGAAGAGTTAAACCGGAATCTTTGGTGCCAAATGAATTAAAAGTCTATTTTTCAACTCAACTGGCAAGTCCCGGAGGAATGTCCACCGGCAGGCACGGGAAGGAGGGAGCGGAGCCATAGGCAGCCGACGCAGGGCTCCTCCTGGCCTGACAAGTGCTGGGATTTCTCACAAAATGGCTTGAAAGAGGAGCCTGGGGTGGAAGATGAATGTGAGTACGCTGCAAATCAGATGTTTTCAGGCTGCATTTTACTTTCACGCTGGCCGGTCTCTCTTTTCTTTAACCACCCCGGTAGAAACACAGTTTGGGAGACAGATCCTTTAAGTAACACGCAGTCTGAATGCCTGAGAGTGCTATTGCACATCTGGCTCACCACCTTACAGATAGTGTTGCAAACTGTAATGCAGTAGGAAAATTGGGACTTGAGCCCTTTTGATGTAATGTGGGTGGAAGTGAAAAAAATCCCATCCCTTGTCTGAACAGGCTCAGACACAGCAGGATTTCAATAGGCACTGGGGAGAAAGCTAAAGGATAGTGAAAAACTCAGTGTTTCTGATTTCAGAGCCCCGCCTCAGCCTGAGCCCATCTCTTGCTGCTTTTCTGCAGCTTACAAAGGTATTAGGGGATACTTCACAAAATACTCCGTATTATCTAGTGCTTTGCATGATCAAATGTATTGCAGCTCTCAGTCTGAAGCGTTTGTGGGTGCATCTTCTATTAACCAGCAGTAGCAGCAGCTACAATGTAGATGTATTTCAGGCAAGCCTGCTGGATCCTTGAGAGAGATCCTAATTAATCCTAAATCAATATTTTTATCCATAACTTGATTTATTTGATGAATTTTACATAGACTGTTTTTTGGGTTTTTTTTTTTTTCTTAAAGAGCATATAAAGGGCAGTTGACAGGTTTCCCAGTGTGACCTTAAGCTAGCTTGTGTGTCTGGAAATTTTAAAGGAAATTATTCCAACACCATTTTTCAGCTGTGGTCATTTGGAGGTGCGAGAGACACACTGCAAGCTTCTATCCTTTTGGAACGTGGATATCTCATCACAACGTATTCTGCTCGGACAGGCAAAAACCTATCTGCAATTCCCAAGTGCGAGGGGCTGCAGATATTGCAGTTATTTTTGGTGTTTGGCTGTGTTTGTGACTCAGCAGCTTGAAACAAGCAGCTGCCCCAGTGGTAGGTGTGCAGAGTGGAGTGGGAGCCCACAGTCAGTCAGGGTCTCTGGGGATCACCAGGATGTGCTTCCCCTCTGCAGCACAGCCCTGGCACTGGGGAGTCCTCCTTGTGCCTCTTGCTAGGCGTGATCTGGCTTCAGATGCTGCTCTAACACTGGGGGAAACTCTTGTCTTCCCCCCAGGGGAGGGATCTAGCCATTTGGTTCGTATCCTGTGTCTCACAGATCCGCTTGGTCCATTCTGCAGTGATGGTTAGGGGGTGGCAGCAAAGAAAGCACCTAGGGGTGGGCAGAGCAACAAGCCCTACCTGGGAGAGGGGGTGTCCATCCCAGGCTTGGGAGGTGCTGGAAAGGAGGCAACACCTCCCTACTGTCCTTTGGATCTGTTTTAAACAGGTTTTCACAAGGTGTGGGTTTGGTTCCTTTCAGTGAGGTAAAAATGCTCAGGGCTCTTAAGAATAAGTTTCATCTTTAGTGTCTCAGAGGGGCCACAGCTCCAGAGCAGCTGAGTTCCCATGGGGAAATCTGGTGTATGGATACTGCTGGCCACCCTGCCAGAGCTATAGGAGTGATTTAATTTGTTTTAATGACTCAGACAAGCCACATTCACATAACTACGCTCTCACTAACTGCTAGACCATTTTGAGCAAAATTCATGATTAGAAAACGTGGCTCTAGTCTTGCACATGGGGGAAATGATTCTGCCTGTACTCTGCACCTCTGGCTTCTGCCCAGCATGAGGAAGCCAGTGGAAGTCCTCAGCATGGCCAGCCCTTCACAAATGAGGAAAATTAGAATAACTCTCGTGGGGAGGGGAGGAAATAGCCCTTTGAGACTGAACCATGGCAGGACTGTGGATGAAGAAGAGATGCTGGAGCTGTGCATGGAGGAGAAGCTGTGCCAAAGCTGTGCACAGAAGAAGTGATGCTGTATTTACCTACTGCCTGGAATAAGCCTGTGTACTCTCAGGAAGCAGAGTGCTCATCACTCTCCACGTGGGATCCCTGAAAATCTGCGCACACACAATCTGCAGAATTGTGGGGGCTTCCAGGCTGCATTTGGGCAAAAGCCTGAGGTGTCAATGCTATGAAGCCAAACTCTGGTCCTGAATCTTTGCAAATCTGCTGCATACTCTGCAGAAATGGCATTTTTCAGGCTCCTGACAGCGTGACCTGTCCTTGCTCCTGTTTTGTCCCATTTTTTGGAGATAAGAGCAGGGAGGAACCAACATTTGTAAAGCATTGTCTAGAGCAGGACAGCTGCAGAAAGGGCTGACTGTTGCTGCTCAGCCATGGTGAGCAATTCTTGGATATGTACCGGAGGCCACCTGGAGCAGAACGTCAATGCCACTGCCAGAGATACCATGCCTAGGATGGAGAGGGAGAAGATGTGATGATCCCTCCAAGCAAGGCAAGAGCCAGCCCCTCTGCCAGCCATGAGGGAGCAGGTCCCCTTGGCTCAGTGTGGCTCTGGCCCCAGGGGAGCCATGTCCGGGACAGGACAGACAGTGGGCAATGCTCCTCTGTCCACTCCGGCCCCATGGACCAGGTGTATCCAGAGGTGTTAATCACCATGGCTAAAATGAAAAGGAGCCATCTGTGAAAGTCGTTCCTAATTGGATCTGTGGAGCAGCTGTCACCTCTGCCTCTGACCTCCTTAAATGGGATCCCGAGGACCACTGCGCATACGACCACACTAATAAGCTCTTGAAATGGGAAGAGCCTGGTCTCATATGCTGTCTGTCTGTCTGTCCTGCCTCAGCCTTGAAGCAGTTTTTCCTCCCAACCCCGCAAGAGTTATTTTAGTTTTCTCTAGCCCACAGCATCCAAGAGCTGTACACTTATTAATTCCTGTTCAATTAATAGCTTCCCTAATCTCATTTTGAGGCTAATCTCTTTCTGATTGTGTTGCAATGTAAGAATTACACACTTTTTGTTTTGAGAAGTGATAAGGGAAGCTGCGTGAGGAGCTGCAGGCAGACCTGCCCTGGGCACATATGCCTGCCCGTGTCCTGCATTTGTCCAGTTTCCCTTGCAAAGCTTCCAGGCATGGGAAATATGGGAAAAGTAGCTTCTGGAAAGAAGTGCTTTCTTCAGCCATCCTCACAGGGCATCTGTGTTGTGGGAGCTGGGCAGCCTGGAGCCATCCTCTTCACCACAACAAACCCTGGACTCCCAGAATCACGCTTTCTTGGGTGCCAGCAATATTCCTATTTACCTCTGCCCAAAGAGTTGCAGAAAACCCAAAGCAGAAAGAGAAAAACATCTCTTCCTATGGTGTGTAATAATGATCTTGAGTTGCCTTAAAAAGCATTTGGGACAAAGTAGATTATTTTTAAGCATCATGTCTCTTCAGAGGGGTGCAAAATTTTATCTGGCAGTTTGGTGGAAGGCACTGGTTTGTGTGTACCAAAGCAACTCCCTGTTTGATGTAACCAGGCTGGTTTATCTTAAGTATGTTCTCCTTATTTATGGGTTTGTAATGTTAAATGGAAAACCTATCAAGTGTGCTAAAAATCATGAGTTATTCAAGAAGCACAATGATAAGAGTGCCTGGGGTGCAGGACAGGGTGAGACCAGCTGGGTGGCAGCCAGGATGGGTGCAATGTGCCCATGTCCCCAGCCGGGCTGCAGGGAGGGAGCAGAGGATGCTATGGCTCCAGTCCCATCTCATCCTGTGCATATTTGGGGAGTCTTGCTTTTTTCCAGAAGGAAGATCATTGAAAACTTCTGAATTCTGTGTTTAAAGCAAACAAACAAGATTTTCCCTTGTCAGAACAGCAGAATCTTGAGACCCCAGAAGTTGCATTCACATGAAGCAAAGTGCTCTGCAACACTTTCTTTAAAAGAATAACCATAGACAAATTGTCAACTTGAAAAAGTCACAGGGGTTAGCTTCCAATTTCAAAATCCTGTTGAAGTAGAAGTAATGCTTGGGCTGTGTCTTTTGTGCAGGATTTGACACTATGGATGGGAAAGGGATTTGGTTTGGGGTGCAAAGCCAAAGCTGAGCTCCAGTCACACTGCTGGCTCTTGGAGCAAAGGTAACACCCCAGAGCCATTTCCAGACCCTCTGGCCCCAAAGAAAAGCAGCTTTGGGATTTCAGGAGCATGTCCCAGGCTCTGGCTTATGGGGTTGTCTGTGATGAGCCCCAGCATGAACAGAGGCACTGGTGACTGGTCCCCACTATGAGGGATCCTCCATCGTGGGGATGGTGCTGATTCAGCACCACTTTCAAGGCATTAATTTGCTTTTTCCCTGTGAGTTATTTTAGGGCATCTCCTTTCTCCCAGCCCAAGCATCCATGCACTAAGCATGCTCAATTCTCCCTCCCTCCCATAATTAATAACAAAACCTCCAGCGAGGCTTAGCTGCTGGTGTTAATTGGAGCGCAGCACGGGCAGCGGCAGCCGGCGCCAGACCCACTAAGAGGATTATTCACTTTCTGTTTCACCGACTTCAGGTTCCAGTGGGAAAACTGGTGGCACAAGGCTGTAGCCAAAGCCCAAGCTGCAGTACAAGGTGCAGCGACATAAACATTCACCACAGCAATGTGCTACAGTGTCCTACCCTTTATACAGTCTAGGTCAGTCTTGGGAGTTAACTTCAGGTTTTTTCTTCCATATAATGTAGGATTAGGCTTTATGCTGCTGAAAGGTACTTCTGTTCCTTAGCTCTGCTAGCCAGCTTTCTTGCAGGGGAATGCAAATGTTGGTCCCACGCTTTCTTGCAGCACAGTCAGAAATACCCAACCCGCCCACTTTGCAGTTTAGGAATAACTGAAGATGGAGTTTTCTGCCTTGCAAGGGTCCTGTTAAATAAACAGATAAAGCTCTCAAGAACTGGATTAAATCTACCACTACTCCTGAACTCCTGCGTTCAGTGTGTTGGTTATTAAGGCATTTAAATAGATACAGTTGGTTTATCCTGTAACGACAGTAGGGAACTGAATCTGCCGTCTGTTTGGGAGCCAGCCTCTCCTGTTAGAGGAGGCGTAAACCTAATGCCAATTGCTGAGCCAAAATATCAGTACCTGTGCCTCAGTTTTCAGTCCATACCTTGTGGCTTTGCTGGGAATAGCACAAGGGGGACATGCCTTCAATAATAACATCTCTCTCCATCATACTGAGAGCTTTTCTTGTTTGCTGCATCACAGGGCTTAGGTTGGGGAATACCAAGAGCTTATGTCAGAGATAATCTTCTTTGTGGCTGCAGCCAGGAGACTTTCTCCTTCCTCTTAGATGCTGATGAAGTAGTCAGAACTGTATTGCCTGGCACCATACCTTACACAGAAGGCAGGATGCTATCGAGTGCACATAGCATGTGTTGGCTGTGGCAGTGTCCCCTGCATGTCTCCTCCTATCAGCCCCCAGCTCCCTTTTCCCAGGACCCAAGAGGATCTGCTTTCCCATCGTAGCACAGGCGGGCTCACAGTAGCAGCCCACAATCTGCCAAAGCTACAGCCTGAAGGCCTGGAAATTAACCCTGTGCACTAATAATTTAGCCTTTTAATATGTACTGTGTTGTCCTCTTTGTGATAACATCAGTTTCGTTCTATCCTGCTGCGTTGTGCTGGTGTGTCACTGGTGAGTAAGCAGCCAGGAGCTGGCAATGACCTTGATTTATGTCTGAAGCTTTGCCTAAATGGGTTACAGCCTGAGACTAGCTAGCAATACCTGTGTTTAAATAGTGCTTGTATCAGAAATAGATCTTTTCTCTAGAGTAATAGGTCATGGCAATTTGCTTTCTATTTTTTGCTGTCCTACCCCAGCATTTGTGCGCTGAGTTCAGCAGCGTCCCTCTGACCTGCTGCTCTGGTAATGAGAGATTTCAGAAGCAAAACTTTTCCATTTTCAATTTTTTATGGGGTAAAAAAATATGTGTTTCTCTGTCCCTGCAAATGGTGTCACTTTCCATGGCCTTTCTGCCATGGAAATGGCTTTGGCCTGATGCCACGCTCAAGGGAAGAGGTCAGGAAGATGCTTCGTTCAGGTAGAGTGGCCGAGCTGTGGGCACCTGAGATCCTTCAAAGCCCCCCCAGCCTTCAGCCCTGCCTGTGAGACCTTACCATTCCTTAGCCCGATTTAAACCTCCTTTGGCAAGCAGTTCTGTACTCATCCTCTGTGACAAAAAACAGCTTTGCAGGACCAAAAGAAGCAGGAACTGTTGGTATCTGCACCCTCTTTGTTTCTGCCGATGCCTGCAGCTTCCCTACACACCTTCCCGTGTCCCATAGCCACTTATAGGTGATGCCTTTGCCCTGTAAAATGAGTAGAGGCTTGTCTCAGTTGTTAAATTCAGCCTAAAAACCATCCCTCATTTCACCTAACTTTTACCCCAGAGATCAACCAGCAAGCCCTCAGCAGGGATGGAACCTCCCTTCCCTCCCACGAACACTGGTAAAGGAGATATTATCCCCGAGCTTTCCCCATGGGAGGAACCAGGCTCTGGGACAGCAGGACCTGCTGCAAGCACAGATGGGACCCTGGGAAGCAGCAAAACAAGGAAGGCTCTTGCCAATGAGGGCAGGGATACTCACTGTGGCTGTAGGACAAGGCTGCTCCCATTAACGACACACTGCAGTAATTGTTTACGTGCTTCGTCACACCAATTTCCAGTGCACAGATATTAAATAAGATTCCTTAGAGGAGAGGAAAATAAATTCTCTCAGAGAATTATGCTGTGGGAGATCCTATAGAGAAAACCACAAATTCATCAGATGCATTTTGTAAAAACAATTAAAAATAATTTAACTTGACACCAATAGCATTAAACAAGATTAACAAAAACTGAAAAAATGGGCTCACAATTTAATAAAATAATTATATTCAGTACCTATTCTTTTCACCTTTTCCAGCTGCACCTGCAGAATGTTCCTCCTGCACCCTATTAGTGCTCCCACTTCTAGCTTCTCTTAAAGAATAAGGCTCCTGGAGCAAACCCATTGCCCATCTACGCGGGGGATTTGCTGCAGTACAGCAACATCCATCCTCACCAGCTCCAGGGCAGCTTGTCCAATTGGCAGCACACGATATAAATTGTATATTTTAAAAGTATGGGTGAAATAAATCGAACTGCAGAAGACCTGCAGCTGTTGCAGCAGCTCCTGTCTCTGGCACTGGGTCGCACAGACACAGCACCCACCCTGGCTTCTCCCTCCCTGTTTCCTTGGGTGCTACAAGCCCTAGGATTCAGCCAATCATTTGTGGTTGTGAAGATGACGACCCCATCAGGAGGAACCAGAGGGCAGAAGAAAGGTCACAAGCTCCATTATGTGTGTGGCAAAGTCACTAAGTGGTCACTGTCCACCCACTCCCTCGTTATGATTTTGTGGCTGGAAAAGCCGCTAAATGGGCCATTTGCTAGAGCAAAACTGTGCTCAAAGACCACAGCTGAAAAGAGCAGTGAGTGATGGAATCAAGGCAAGACAAAGCATGTACAGTTGCATTCAGGCTAATATGTAGATTTATGCAGAAGATAAATATAAAGAGCTGCATCTGTTGCAAGCAAAGTATAATTCATCATCAGGGAAGAGGGCTTGTTTCCTCACTGCTACATTTGCTGTAGTTACATATTTTATTTTCTACACTTTTGTATATCATGTGGATTTGGGTTTGTGATTTTTTGCATTTGTTTTTTGTTGTTTTTTTTTTTTTAAGTTACATTTCTTACTTTGAATACAGGCAAGTACCAAAATACTTCCCGGTGCTGGGTGACCAGATTCCTAATGTGGTACATTAGAAATCTGTGGCCAGCAGCTCTTCGGCATCTTTTGCCAAAATAAAGTGGGTAAAAAGCCAGCGACCAGCCTGTGAATGAGTGCAGAGCTGTTAGGTGTGATGGCAGATAAGGCTTGCCTGGCCTTTCTGTCTTTGCAGGATTTGACCCAAGGGATGACGGAGGGAAAGCTTCCCAACTGAAATTTGCCCTCTAACAGGCGACTGTTATGCACACACATATATTTTCAAAAGCAGTTCTCCTTTGGCACTTGGAAGGAAGCTGTGACTGTGTAGCTGTGGGCTCTGACATCCTTTGCTGCCTCGCTGGGCTCCCTCATTGCCCCTGCTGCCATGGGGCTGCCCCCTGAGCCAGGTTTTGGGGCTAACTGCAGGGAGGTGCTCGGGGAGGCTGCTGGCTCTGCCTCAGGCCATAAGAAATGGATCGGTGTTCTCTGTGATAACCCTTGTAAATACAAGTCTTGTCAGCCCAAGG
>VXBJ01002383.1:1679493-1693037 GCA_013400055.1 Nycticryphes semicollaris
TTTTTTGCTTGTTTAAGTAATGTATTTGGAGGAAAACTAGTAAACATGTAATAAAGTACAGGTCTGGCAGAGAAACAACAGCTCCTGGTAAAATAAACTTTCCACAGTGAAAGCCACTAGAAGTATCTCCATTTCTTGGATGTGCTGCTGCTGTTTCCAGGTTGATGATGGGTATTCCATGGGGCAATACCCACTGTGGCAAAGCAAAGCACTCCTCTACTCCCCAAAGCAGTGCCCTGTGGACCAAGGTAACTTATTTTGTACCTTTAAGGTGTAGTTGCTTGGCTATGGCAGCTAGCATTCTCGTCACCGTCGCTGTTTTTTATTCCCATGGGCCTGGTATTCAGTTTCTGTCATTCCTGTTCTCCCTTGTCCACTGCAAACCAAGCTGTGCCATGATGGGCTTCAGACCAGGCTCTGGTCCCTACGTGAGGTGTCAATGCAAGCTCCAGCACAGCCCGTTCCACCCCAGACAATTTCCTACAGGCCATGCGTGGAATGCAGAAACACAGCCCCAAGCAAGGACAAACAACATAATTGCATTTATTTCTAAGAGCTTTGCTTAGCTCTCTCTGGGTTGGTGCACCAGTGGCTTGGAGTTTACAGCAACCCATCAGGTGCCAAGGTGAACTTCTCTGGAGCAGCCAAAGACAGACCACGCAGCTTTCCACCAGTAGGTCTTCAGACCAAAAGATGTTTTACTGATGCTCAGTAGAGCACTGATTGAGCGAGAACCACAGCCAGCTTGGGGGAAGGTATAGAAGTGTGGGGAGGCTGTGGAGGTGCCGGTGAAAGGGTGACCATGATTCCTTGGTTTACAAAGCAGGGCTCCTGCCTGGCTGTTGCTCAACTTTCATGTTAAAATGCTATTTATTATCCTCCTGCTCTGAGCTTGCAGCTCCCGACAGAGGTGATGAGGAGAGAAGCTGTGCAGCAAAAAGCAAAACACCGTCTCTGAGCCTTTTCTTTCTGTGAGCAGCTTTTCCCCAGCTACTCTTGCACTGATAGTTTGGTAAAATCCAAAACATATAAACTGTAATTTCTCTGTAGAGGGAGTCTGAGGCCCCAAACCAGCTTTTGCTTAATGGCATGTGGAGAGGTTGTGCCAATACCTGATTGTTGGGGAGTTCCTGGAGCTTTGCAAAAACACCACTGGGCACATTTGCGAGGTTTAGGCTTAGTCCTAGAGCCACCTCAGCCTGCCCCAGCGATGCAGAGGTGTGATGGTGAATTTAAAGTCCTTGACATTTCATGCAGAAGTCAAATACAACATTAAATGTAGAGGCCATGGGAGGGCATGGGATGGGGTGAGTGCTTCGATTCCCCTGGCCAGCTGCAAGGACTGAAATGGGGCCAAAGCAGGGGTTTTATTTCCAGCCCGGCTCTCTTTTCGTCATTATACTTGACTTCTCATCTGTCTTCACAGGTTTTGAATTACTAAAGCCTCGTTTCACTGCTTGATTATCATTATTCTGTTTAAACTTGAAAATTATATTGGAATAGTGCATGGAGCCTGAATGATTGAGTGTGCGTTAGTCTTGCTGGAAAAGGGGCTCGGAGAGCTGAATGTTCTTTTGGATGAATGTGATGCTTAGAGAAGCCCAGAAGACAGCCCCTATCATGAGAACAAATGGTAATTCTCTGTGTTTTGGCGTGGGGAACAAGGAGCCACTGTGTGCAAACGCAGCCCTGACGTGCAGCTCCTGCTCCCAGGTATTTTGAGCACTCCCAGGGATTTTCACGTTTGAGGTGCTGGAAATCTGCCGGCATTTGCTTTGCTGGACTGGGATGTCCAGGTGGCAAAGGTGTGATTTTGGGTGAGGTGGCCCTAGAACATACCTTCAGCACCCAGCAGCTTCCAGCAGAGCCTAGGCAGGATGAGCACAGGGTTGTTGCGCATCTGCTGGGCTGAGGGTCAGGATGGTGTCACTTGTGTCCCATTGGCAAGGCGATGGCCCTGTTTATTCAGGTGCTGGCTGGGTGGAGCGTGGCAGGACTGGTGTGATGCTGTAATTGCAATTAGCACCAAGAGAGAAGGTGAGTGGAGTGGTGAGACTGGTGTGGCTGAGTGCTGCTGGAGCAGCCTTGGTGGAGGTTCCCACCAGGCTAAGCTGTGTTTGATTATTCATTGATTATTGATTGGTCCCTCTGTTGTCCTATGGCTTCATCCCAAGATAAAACACTGCACATTGTACCATACCCTTTCTACTCATCCAAATTAATCCTCCGGGAGCAAGCACTGCCTTTTCTTGTCATTCCTGCCATCAGTGACTCGATCATCATTCGCCTCAAAAGTTCAATTTTGACACAAAGATGGTGTAAGAAAAAAAAAATAAAATTCCAACAACCTCCAATAAACCCTTCACATGCCTGTCTGTCAATATTGGTCCAATTCCAGCAGACACCCTAAAATGAATCACCCGTGATCTTTATTCCGTTTAAAGACTTGCAGAAAACAATACACCGTATTATTAGTAAAAGCTGAAGGCTGCCAGAGCAAGTCTGCTCAGAGGAAAAGAGTGCCTGAGGCTGAACAGGAGAGGGGGGAAAATCTGATTTAAGAGACAAGAGTCATTCTCTTGCTCTTATATGGTGCGGCTGTGCCACCAGGCAGCAGCCCTGCGTGGCTCCCTCACTCCATGACTAATAAGGCTCAGCTGGGATCCACCCTTGCTTATCCTGTTATTTTTAGCTTTTTCCAGCCTCACGCTCGGTGTGCCTGCCCTACTGAGGGGTATAACTTCACATCTTATTTTAAATACTGGTTTTCCAATCCAGCAGTCCATGGTGGAGGACTACAGTGCCAGGAACGGGCAAGGACGGGGTTTGTTATCACTGATGGTATTGTTTTTGTAGCTTGTCGCTGATAAGTATTGCAAAATGTGCCATGTCCACTAATTGTAATCAGCTTTGCAACCTATGGGCTGGCTGCAATGCAAGAGGGATTATTATTTTTTCTTTCTCAAGAGACAGTGAGGTTAGGAGTCAAACTCAGAAAATCATCTTTGCATGCTTTTTTTATTTTTTTTTTAAAGGCTGACAATGTGAAACAAACCTAAAGCAAGGGCCAGGTGTCACTCACATGGACCCGGCTTTGATCCCACACAGTAATCGCATCCTTCCAAAAACTCCTGATCTCGACAGTATGAGAGCTTGAGCCTCTCTGAAGGCTTATTGATTTTTGGAGAGTTGTGTGCATAAGTATAAGTAGACCCAAAAAAAAGGGAGTGTATTTCTGCCAGGCTGTGTCAGTAAGCTTGGAGTTACGGACATCAGACTTCAGAACTGTGTAAAGAATCCCCTTCTGTCTATTTTTATCCTGACCATGACTCAGAGAGAGGTTTGTCTCTGTAAACTCATGCTTTTATTGAGGAAGCATTTAAAGGAGACTGCTGTTACCTGTTTGCATTAGTATGTTACGGCATTTGGCTGTTTGGAAAAGAAACAATTTCAGAGTGATTTTGTAGTATTGTTTGTTTATTTCTTCAGCATGCAGGTCCCTGTTCTGTGCTTTTACCATCCATTTTGCAATTAAAATAAGTTGCAAAATAAAGCCAGCCTAGAAATAAGCCCTCTCAGCTGCTCCCTGCCAGAGAGCATGAGGGGAATGGAAAGGGATAGACGGGCTCAAGACGACTGGTGGCAGGATAATCCCATCCCCATCCACAGATGTTGCCCTCTGGCTCCCATGGGGTCAATGGCTTAATTTATGTTTGATAACTGGGCACCTAATTTTTGCTACAGGATGAATGTTGGTGCAGCCTGTTGGTACATGCTGCACTAAAGGCAAATTAATTGCCCATATTGAAATGCAGGCTATAGTGCTGTCTGCCTGTGTGGCCGGGCTGGAGTTTCTGGGCCTTTGCCACAATTAAAAGGGCTTAATATTTCATCCAGAAATTGCTTTTGGCCTCAGACCAGTAACTTAATGGTTGCTAAGGGTTGAGCATGGGATGTGGGATTTCTGTATGTGCTTCCAGTTCATCAACATTTCCATGTAACTCCTGCTGTCCCCAGCCTGAGGAAGCTGAAGGCCACCCTGTCCTTCATCCTCTCAGGGAAAATCTCTCTTCTCCCTCTTTTCATGCCATTTTTTTCCCCTCTTCTCTCTTCATTGTTGGAAAATACATCTCTCCCTTGCCTGCTGTTAAAACTCAAGGCTGTGTACTGGGGGCCCAATGCAACTTCATTTTTTTTCAAATATAAAAAAAATTTAATACTTGAAAAATGGAAATGAAAAAAAAAAAAGATGGGGGAGGCTAGGAAAGGCTGCCTGCAGGCTGCATGCAGGAAGCCCAAGTGGGCTGCACAGTGAGGGGAATTTGAAAATGCATAACTGGGTTATTAGCTCCGTTAAAACTTTCTGCCAAATTCGTTATCAAGAAGATCTGACGAAGATGTTACTCAGAGCTCACGCATCAGAAGAAATAGCTTTAATGATTTTGAGTTACTCTCCATCAATATTTATAGGCCTGCAGATTTGGGAATCTTTTATGTAAGTTCTCAAGTGTTTCAGGGAGCTGCTGGGTGCCTCCCAGTGGTGCCAGCATCCCCTCACCCAGGCACGGCTCAGAGCAGAAAATGGACTTTTGAGATGAAATCAGGGGGTCTCTCCTGTATTTCAGCCGGCGGTGTGGCCGTGCCAGGTGCAGATGCCCCGGCTGCTGGTGCCTGGCTGCTCCTGGCGAAGGGAGGAGGATGAGGTCAGGCACGACTGGTCCAGGCAGTGCTGGTGGGAGCACGTCTTGGTCCATCGGCCAGCTGGGGATCAGCTAGCCCTGTGGCTGTGGGGAGAGCTGATTGTCAAGGTTTGATTTTGGTTCAGTTGAGGCGGTGTAAAAATAACAGGCTGTGACTGAGTGACGTGTGGTTGATGCCAACTAACCCAACCCCTTTGCTTGCACTGAATGTTGGGTGTCTTGCATGGCATTGTCTACGTGTACAGACCAAAAATTTGCTTGTAGCTGATGGGATTTGCTACAAATCCTCTCCCAAATGGGACAGAAATAACGTTGCAGAACGAGGTGGACTTAACATTTTAATTTCATGATGCTAATACAAAAACTTAAAGGTTTACCTTGTCCAGCTGCAAAGCTCATGTTCTCCATAGCATTTTGCGTATCGTGAACATTGCATTTCCAAAAGACCAGCTTATTCTTAATAATATAAACAAAATTGCAAGGAGGCAGCTGTAGCTTTTCTGTTTTTCTCTCCTCGTGCTCTTTAGAAGCTGGTAGATGAAATGGTTCTCCATTCATTAGCATGGTGGGCTATCATACCTGCTTGTCATCAGACCCTTTGTTAAGGCTCTATTAAGCACAGATGATCCAATTTACGAATCACACAACTGAAAATTAAGCCTGTGCAATGGTATCAGTGAGTCTTTCTGGATGGTTTTCATGGAAAGCTCTGGTTGTTCACTGTATGTTTTATCACTTTTGTATCACCGGAAAGTAATAAACACTTTGGTGACTTAAATTATATACTCCAATTCCCTGTAAAGTGTTTGACATCCTGTGCATCAGAGGTATCAGAATGTGAAATTACTGTCACCTTCTGTTCCATGTTTTGAGGGAAGAGAAAATCGTGGTTTGATTATGTAATGGCAAGTGGAGAAAACTGACATTTTTGGATTAATCTCTTGCCACTAAAAGTGGAGCATGAGTCTGTTAAAAGTGCAAGATGTGCATTTCTGCATCAAAATAAAAATGCAGCGGGTACCTTTGCTGGTGCTCCTTAATTCCCTAGTCACATACAAGTTTTGAACTAATAGTAACTCACTACAGAGTGGGGTTTTTCCCCTGTATTTCCCTGATAATGTCATATTTGGTCCTCGAAGGAACAAGACAAGTTTTATTCCACCATTTCAGTGCACAGGTTTTTGTCCTTAAAATTGGTCAGTTGGTAGCCCTGTGCTTCAGGAGGGGTTTGTAATGCTGCTGCTTGTAAGGGACTCCAGAAACCTATGTGAAAGCAAAAAGCGCATGGAAGAGGGAAGGGCCCTGTTTGGATTCTTAAATTGTTGGAGGTTTATCCCCTTGTAGAGAAGAGTTACACATCCAAAATGGTGCAAAACACTGCAGCATCACCCTCCTTAAATAAAAAAGTAATAGTCTAAAGCATTATGTATGTATGTAATCCAAACAAATACTCCCTTTTCCCAGCAGATGTCTAGTATTAACTGATTAAAAAATAATCTTTCCTTTTTTTTTTCTTGCTAGACTTAAACCCTGGAAAAGCTTTAGCTTGGCTTAAAGAGGAGCTAAATCCAACACTCCTAGTAAATCATCAGCAAATAAAGCTGAAACCCCATGATGCCATATATAATTCCTGGTTCCCTGCAAGCTTGCTGTGCTTGGGAAAGCCCAGGGGTTTGGGGTCAGCAGGAGCATCCTGGAGAGGCTGGTGGGGCTCGCTTGGAGTGGGCTCCCTGCCTCTCACTCCACTGTGCCCAAGTGATGTAGTATTCATCTTCTACCTCATTTCTGCCTGATACATGACCCAGCTATATGTTTATTTTCAGATTTGAAGAAAAAGCTTACTCATTGGTCCAGCTGTATGTTTCTTTTGAGGTTTGAAGAAAAAAGCACATTAATTTAGACTAGCTTTTTATATCAACTGAATGGGTTGGCCAATACCAACCTGAAAAATAAACTTCCCCAGCTTCACCTGCTAAGGCCCCTTGAGGAATGTCTTGTGGGCAGGAAAATGTTTCTGCTGTTTTCATGGGAGATAAGGAAACCCCACACTAGCCTGCTTTACTGAAGGAATTGCTGCCTTTTCCCTTGCATAGTTTGGGGGCTGAAGGGCTGTGCGAGTCCTCACAGCTGGTTAGGCTCAGGCACACAACGTCTGTAAAAATAAATCTGTGACAGTGAGAAATGACAAACACATCAGGAAAAGGGCTGTCTGTGGCTTTCATGTGAGTAATACGTCCGGGCTCCTTCCTTTCCCTCCTCTCCCCTCCCACAGTGGTGAGAACGTGCTCTGCTTGACTGCCCTCTGCTCCCAGGCGGTGTGAACAGGAGGGTTCAACTCTACTGCACAGCTTTATTTTTTTTTTTTTAAAGAGTGTTTTCCCTGAGTAGGAATGATGATGGGAGAGTTGATAACCTCGGCTGATATCCCCTCTCCCCTGTTAATTATTTCCTTGGGTCTAGGGCAGAGGCACAGCAGCCAGGGAAAGCACCGAGGGAGGGCTGCGGTGGGGCAAGCAGGGCCAGCCTGCCTGGAGGAATGCCACTGCCTGCCTTTGCCACCTTCTGCTGAGAATATGACTGGTGGAGAAGACCAAAGGCTGGCATGTGCTATGGGACCTGGCCAGTGATCCCTCCCTCCCCACCCCCAAACCTGTAAGATGTGCACAGAATGAGAAAGTGTATATTTTCCCCTGGAATTGGGGATACCAGATGTTTTCTCCTTCTGTAGATGGATAATTGTTGTTTCACTACAAGCATTTGAGTGTGTCTGGTAAAGCTGTATCTTCTTTCTCTACGAGGCATCTGCCCCAGCAGTGTGTCTGCAGGAAGTAAGTGGAGGGAGGGATGCTGCTACCTGCACCATGGGATTGAATTTCTGCAAGCATGCAGGGCGTCAGGCCTGGTCCTTCCTGGTGGCCCACCTTAACCACCACACAGATCCAGGCTGGGGGGGCTCTTCAGCCAAGATTGACCCTGCCCCTAAGCAGCATCTTCCCACACCCTCTGGAGCAGACCTGGAAGGGAGTCTTGAAGGAAGGTGTTTCATGCAGGTGTCCCCAGCTTGGTGTCTGACCCCCTGAAGACATTATTCAGCACTTTGAACTACACGTTTGTAGTTCACAGATGGTTTGGGGGAAAGCTTCTGGAAAATTTGTCTAGATCATCTCATAGAGTGGTATGAGATGCCCTAAGGAGGCATTGCAGGTACTCCCCAGGTTTCTTTTCAAAGCTGAGAGGGGCTGTTGGGTGATCCCCTGGGCTTTCCTGGGGCTTCCCACTGGGCTGTGCCTCCACGGCGAGCAGCAGCGCTTGCTCACTGCCTTCATCCAGGAGCATCGCTTTCCATTGACCCACCTGGAAGACTGCCAGAAGCCTTTCACTCAATTTAATCACTCATTGCTTTAATTATTACCTGCCTGCCTGCCTCGTTTCTGAATGGGTAATTGCAAATGGATACAGAACAGGGGAGCACATCCAGAGGTTGAGGACGGTGCCTGGCCCTTTCCAGCTGCATTGCATGCTCGTGCAGGGCTCTCTGCCCTGAAGGGAAGAGCCTTGCTGCAGTCGGCTGGCTTTTCTGCAGCAGGTGACATGCTACACCCGATTTTGCAAAAGCAATAAGCTGTTAAATAGCTGGGGGGGGGGGGGTGTGTTTGCGGCATGCCACACCAGACCTGGGTACAGGGAGGTTGATGCAGTTCCCACTGGGAATCTGGTGTGCATGGAGCGGCTCTGAGTCACCACCGTTATAGACAGACCCACACGTGGGAAGTGGGGTGTGATTTCAGGAGTTCTCCTTGTGATGCATGTAATAAATGGCATTAGAGATTATGTAATGTGTAGAGCTGCTTTTAGCGTGCCACAATTTTGCAAAGATTTATGCAGTATATTGAAAAGTGGGGATTTTTTATTTTGATGTTTGGAAATAGCTGCCTAGTTGAATGGGACTCTTCTCAGATCCAGTAAAAAACAGGCAAGACTTCATCCTCTCTTAAAAACTTATGCAGAAAATATATTTTTTTTTGTTGTTTTTAAATGAAAGCTCTATTTTTTTTATAGCTCTACTCCTGTGGGGAGAGGGTATTGGGGAGGAAGGTGGGAGCTGAGGTGAATCTGGGGGTTTCTCTCCAACTGCACAGAGACTCAGGGGACTTGTCACCCACCCACGGCTGCTCCAGCCTGTTTGTGGGGGTGAGAAGCTGGGAAAGCTGGGGCAGAGCACTGATCCTACAAAGGCCTTTTTTTTCTAGAGGCACATCTGGTGTGGGGAATCAAACCCGAGACGCCCTGTGAGCAAGTGTTTCTGCATTTCACAGTCATGTGCAGTTCTGAACACAGCCACAGCTGGCTGTGACAAGGAGCAGCATAAAGCACTATTTGATGAACGAAGGAAGGCAAGGCATGGAGTTTATTTCTTGCCTGTGTAAGTGTGCCCAGCGCATGGTGCAAACCCAGCCTGTGGCACCACCACCACTCTCTGGGTGTTTTGATGCCCCTTGGATGGGCTATGTCCAGCCAAAAATAGGGCATGAACGGGAGACTTGCTGCATCCTCATGCCCAGGTGTGGCCAGACCCCAACCCAAGCTCTCGTGAATGAGGCTACTGGGGTATGTATTACCCTTTGGAAAATGAGTGATGAAGTCAAATTGAGCTGACTTGAGGTAATGGAGAGCCCAGTGCTCAGCAGGTTGCAAATGCAGAGACTTATAAACTATCTGCTTGGCCCACCCTTCTTTCCAGTCTCTCTTATTGAGGACTTATAAAGTAGAAAGCAAAATTATGATTCACTTCCCTCCATTGAGTTGCCTTCAGCCTGAGCTTGCAAACAGGGGAGAAAGTTTGACAATCTTACAATGCTATTTTGGAGTAGCAAAGGAGAATTCTGCAAATGGCAGTGAATTCCTCCTGGGTGTGTGACGATGGGGGTGTTGCAGAGGGGCTTCTCAGCCCTGAAAGATGAGGGCTTCACTGTTGCCGGGCTGCAAGCTCCAGCTCAGCCATCATCCTGCAGAAAGCCTCTGCAGAGCCAGTGCTAGATGTTTGCCTGATCTTCACAGGCCTTTTCTTTGGAGAAATATGACTGGAGAAGGGTTAGAGAGGTAGGAGAAGGGTGTTGGGACAAGCACAGACAGTTTTTGCCTGCACCCAGGTCCCCCTGCCCCTAAACCGGGTTGGATCTGAAGTCAGAGCCCAGGCCAAGAGGGTGCTAGTGGCAGAGGGCTCCACGTCTTCCTGAGCTGCAGGGTGGTGGTATAATTAGCTGGAAATGCAGGACAGAGCCTTTTCCAGTCAAGACTGCGCTATATTTCTGCGGCAGAGAGTAAAAGAACGGTATCTTACAGCTCTTATTTCCCGGCTCGGTGTCTGGCAGCGTTGCGGGGAGGCGATGCAGGCTGCTGCGATCCATCACCGCGCCGGGGCCGGTTCAACTTGTGGNGGGCTGGAGACCCCGGGGGGCAGCTGGGCGGCAGCGGCGGATGATGCACGGAGATGGTACACCAGGAAACCTGCCCCTACCAGGTAAGGGGCGAGCGCGGCCTTCCCCCCCGATCCGAGCTTCCCCCCACTCCATCCGAGCTGCACCCCGCTCTGAGCCGTGCCCCCGCCCCGCCGCCAGTCCCGCAGGCTCGGGGCGTACGGGCAGCCCGGGTGCCCCTGTTGGGCTTTACAGCGTGGTCTCCTGTCCCCGGAGCATCCCGGGGCTCGCAAAGCAGCGGGTTGGAAGCAGCCGTGGCGGGGAGAAGCCGTCTCTTTGCCCGGGGGGGGCTTTTGTGCTCGCCATGTGATGCTCGCAGGCGCAGCGGGTGCCGGGGATGCGCTCGCCCGGCGGAGCGGCGAAGGGCGGGTTGGTCAGGCAGCTGCCTGCGCCCTGCCTGCTGCCTGCGCCCTGCCGCCTGCCTGCCTGCCTGCCTGCCCCGATGAAACTGCTCCGTGTAAGTGAGCGAGCTGCGGGTTTGCACTTCTGGAGCTGCCATAGGAGAGTGATGTAAATTTTAGAATAAATAGAATATTTCTCTGCGCTTTCTGTGTTTATGTAAGGGTGAGAGCTGACCCGCCAGGTAATTATTTTCAGATGCTGTCTTGTCGTGGTTTATGCTGTTCTGCTAAATAATCCATGCAAGAACTGCCTGGGTTGCCTGGAATCCAGGCAAGAACCATCTAAGGCCAGGCTGGATGGGGCTTTGAGCAACCTGGTCTGGTGGGAGGTGTCCCTGCCCATGGCAGGGGGGTTGGAACCTGATGATCTTTAAGGTCCCTTCCAACCCAAATCCTTCTATGATTCTAACTGGTGATGGGTTTGGGGGGTGAACGTTTTCCTCTGAGCATCCATCACAGCTGCCCCTATCCCTTGAAGGGGGATGGGCATTGGGGCTTGGCAGCAGTGCTGGGAGAGGCAGCACCAGTAACAGTGTTTGCGTCAGGATTATTTTGGTGGGGTGAGTGAGAGCTTGGGGTGGGCTGTTATTGTGGCTTCATTTCCCTCTAAAGAGAGGGTGGGTGCTGTTGGGTGCACCTGCACAGAAAATGGTATGTCTAGGGCTCAATGGCACAGGGAGATTATTAAATGCATTAAATGTCCATCTGCTACGGTGATGCTGAGAAATGCGTTTGCGTACGTGCAGAAGAGTGTGTTTTGCAAAACAGCCAACAGGCATTCCCAGCAGCGGAGCTGGACCCTTGGGAGACACAGCTTTGCCCAGCACAGTGGCTCATCCTCATTTTCCCCACCACCACATTTAATTCAAACTTCAGTCTGTGTTTTAAGAAATATCTCGTATTGCAAAATATATCATGAAGGGAGAAGACCCAAAAGCATACGTATGTATATAGAGAGAGAAGAGTTGAAAAGATTTTTTCAGTGAATGTTTTCAATCCAGCAAATGCTTCTGGAAATTAATTTCCCTTTTTAGCTCCTTTGAAAAAAAAAAAATTAAAAATCCTGGTGGGTTTGGTTTTGGTTGGTTTTTTTTTTTTTTCAGCCTCCGTTTTTTCAGGGATCTGATTTTTCTGCGGCTCAGAGCCTGTTGCTGTCTGGTGCGTTAATAAATGGTGCCATTGTTTCTGCGCAGCGGATGTTTTCCCAGCATACTCGTAGGAACGCAAGGGTTAAAGGTTGCGCATTGTTTCCTGGGTGGAAGCGGGTCCTGCCATGGTGGTGGGCGAGCGATGCCGAGGAGCTGCGGCTGCGGCGCAGGCCTGGCCAGCATCCCTGCATGTTAATGCGCTGGGGCTTGCTGCGATGGCAGCGCTGCTGCCTTTTATCTGCTTTAATCTACTTGCTTGTTTATGAATTGGTTCCTCTCCTCCAAACCAATAAATATTAGAATGAAAACAGCCAGAAAGCATGCAGATCGTAGGGGGAAAAAAACATGTCCAGAGAAACGGTCTTTCAAATGAAATCTGTTTCAAAACATTCCTACAGCACTGCAGAGATTAGGAGCAACCCCAGCCCCCTCCCAAACCCATTAACCCAAAGGCCAAGTTTTAATCCTTTTGTGGCCAGCAATCCCGGGTTTCAGATCAGACTGGAAGCCAGCAATGATAGGATTTTGGTGGCTGCCCAGCGTGCCCCAGGGGGGAAGGGTGACAGTGTGTAAGTCTGCTCTTCTCCCTCCTCTTGCCCCTTTTTTTCTGAAGCTATTAAATAAACTAAAAATAAAACAAATAGAGGAACAAGCCAACACATGGGGAAAACCTGAAATTGTGTTTGTTTTGGAGAAATTCAGCAGAAAAGCTCTGATATGACCACATCACTGCAGGGATGTAAGATCTGTGTCAGGGAGGATGCTGGGGACAGGGCGCAGAGCATGTGGGTACCAAGGAAGAGGAGGGTATTTTTGTCATATCCCATGTCTTGCCTCAAAAGTCCAGTTTCACACCATAAATGAGCTGGCACTGCTGCCCTCTGAAGTTCAGGTCGCTGTAGGTCCTCCTGGGGTTTTGGATGTGTCTAAGTCGGGTTCATCGTTTTAATGTAATCCAAGTCCTCCACGGTCAGGAGGTCCCAGCATCTTGACATCTTTCCTGTGGCCACATCCTGGAGTTATGCAGGCTGCAGCCGCTCTTCCTGCTGTGTATTTTTCTCTTAGTTACTTCTCTTTTCCTGTTTTATACTGATTCATTTTCCTATGCCAAACATTTTGTTTAAGGCTCCATATTGCTCCTAGAGTTTTACAAGTGTGGTGTCAGCTCTTGCACAGTGGGTAACAAAACGTGAGGTCCCGAGCTCGTGCAGAATAAAAGGCCAGCGTGCAAATCCAGGCCTTAACATGGAAATAAAGGTTTTATTCTAATGTGTGTATTAGCAGTGCTTTACTGGCCTGCAGCCTTAGCCAGTGTTTCAGTTTGCTTTGTAAATGGATATTTTCAGCAATGCCTGACAGGTCCACCTTTGCATGGAGAAAAACAGGACTCCTCAGGGTGTTACTGGCTTCACGTGCATTTCTTTGCAACCACTGTATGAGTGGGCAATATGTCTATATTTACATTATCTCCTTGGATTGATTTCTAACGTGCTTTTAAAAGTGGAAAAAACCCTCGGTACCCAGTGCCCCTGCCTAAGGCAGGAGTCTCCAAACAGGCAGTTGCCCATGGGAACCGGTGTTGGCTCCATGCGCTGGCATCAGTCACGGTCTGAGCTATCTGCTGGCAGGAGGGTCGCTCTGGAGATGTTACCAGGCTTTACACATGCAAGGAAAATTAAAAAGAAAGAAAGAAAGAAAGAAAAAAAGTGATGTGAAAAACAAGAATGTATTTGCTTAGAAAGAATTTCTTAGGCGAGTTGGAGTGTGTGGAGCATCCTGCTCGTCCCCATGTGTTCTCCTGGGACCTGATCTGGGTGC
>VXBJ01002383.1:1696997-1742705 GCA_013400055.1 Nycticryphes semicollaris
TTTTTTTTTTTTTAAATTTAGGTGAAAAGCGCTAAATATATTTTCCATAAATGGTGTCGCTTCCTTTCCTTAGGGGTGACTTTGATGTCGGTTTGCAGAGGGATGCAAGTTCACACAGCATCTCTCTCCTGGGCGTTGGGTACCGCAGGCACGGTGGGACTGGGCTCAGCCAAGGAGGAGGTCTTGGGGACATCCCCACCTGACCGTGGAGCGCAGAGTGATGCAGTGACTTGTGCTGAGCTGAGGGGGTGGGGAAGCATGTGACAAATTGCAGGCTCAGCCCCCAGCTCAGTGCTCCTGGCCACCACATCCTTCCGCTTAGACTATGGGATTTCTATATTTTTTTTTATTTTTTTTTTTTCAGATTTATTGTGTCAGGACTCATCCCCATGGCCAGGAGAGGAAGTTAATTTAGCAACAGCGGGAAAGGACACAATGAGTCAGTGGTGGAGGGGAACTAAAAATAATTAAATATCCAGAGAATAACTTTGTTTCATTTGGGAATTACAGTTACAGAGCAGCGTCCTGGGACAAGAATGGAATTAAACAATCCTGGTTATTATTACTGCTTTTTCCTGAAACTCCAGAGTAAAGTAATGCCATGATACATAATTTGTGCATTATTAGAGCTGGTAATCTAACTAGAACCTGCATTTTAGGTTAAATGATGTCAACATGACTTGGTATATCATTTAGACATGTAAACTTTGTAGGGGTATTAAAATTATTCATCTAGCATGCAGCATAGTTGTGTGGCACCAGAAACCAGTACTTTCGTTGCTGCTGCACCACATTTTGAGGATCACTGAGAAACTGTGTCATAAATTCCATCTTTCTAAGTACTCCCTATAGAAATGCCTGCTCCAAGCATGTGATCTCTACCTCTTGCTGCCCACGTGCAGCTGATCTGGAGCAAACATCGCACCCTGCGATGGGTGCGACCAAGGTGGGATCTCAGCAAAGACTGAGCAGGATTCATGCGGGATTAGGGAGCAGCGGCTGTGTTTGGGAAGCCAGGATCTCCGGGCAGGACTGCTGGAGGCATGAGCTGGAGCTATAAGCAGTGCAGGTTTGGGGGTTGCAGAGCCCCCAGGGAGCTGGGACTGGGGTGCTCGGCCACCCCTAAGCAGGGACCAGGCATTGCAGGCGTCCCCAGGCTCTGCAAGCCCGTGAGACTGGTGGCAGATTACGGTGCTTTTCCAAGCTCTCGGTTAATTCCTTTTGCACCTTAAAAAGCTAGTTTAGTCAAAAAGTCCTGGGGTCCTTCCTGGGGGTTTTTTTTTTTTGTCTAAAGAGTGAAAAAAACCCTTCATCTTGTTTTTTGTTTACTGTGTTTACTGCACCAGCCATGGGCAACACCTTCGACCCCCAGGATTTCATTAGGATAACTTCCACCAGGAAAACCCCAGGAGAAAGCCCCTTCCTCCTACCCCCTCTAGCCATGACTACGCTGCCAGGCTTGGATTTTGACATCAGACACCGGGTTTTTTCCTGCCCTTGTGTAGCCGGTGAGGGCTCGGGGCTATTTTTATCCCGTGCTGGCAGTGGCTGGAGGAGGACGCGGCTTCCCTGGTCGGCACAGCCCTCTCCTCCCTCTCATCAGCTGGCCAAGGCTCCAGTGCTGTCGTTGACTTTATTAGGGAAAAGCAAGGTGCTCCGGAGCAGGCGGGAAGTGAGAGGGGCCAGGGAGGCATCCTGAGCAGGGGACAGTGGGCTGCTGCAGGTCTTGGCTCTGGGGACAAGTGCTTGATCCCATGGTGCCGATCGAAGAGCAGAGGAAGGACTGAGATGCCCCGGCAGGAGCTTTTCACCGGCCACGTGAGGACCGGGGAGAGGAGATGAGTCGGGAGGGTGATGGCATGGGTGACGTCATCAGGAAAGCAGCTGCACCGGCCGGGGAGGGGAGTTATAAAAAGGTAAGGGACAAAAAGGAGCCTTTTGTCTGCCAACAGTCTTCTTGGCAGGGAGGGGACTGGCTGAAACACTGCCCAACACCCTCCCAGGGTGCTGGGTTTCTGGTGCTGGAGCAGGGAAGCGCTCGGTAGTGTTTAATGCACCGGTGTCGGGCAGCAAACCTTCCTTCTTCTGTGTTTCCATGTCACTTAATGGTAAAGAAAATGTAAAGAGGTATTTCCAAACACATTCTCCTGCCTCGAGTCCCCCCTGGGTTTTAAGGCAATTTGCCTTAGATACAAGTTTGACTTGGTTTTGCTTTTAACCAGCAGATCTGCCATGAAGAAAAAGGAGATAAAACCAAACGCTCTGTGGTTACAATTTCTGTTTGTAAATCCAAGAATAGCCCTTCTACTTTACAAAGATAAAGTAAGGAGCTGCCTGTGGGTCTGGAACTTTAAATATAGTAATTGTCCATGGCTGGTAATGACAGATCCTGGTAAAAATAGCCTCGGTGGCCTGGCTATGTCCTGGGCTGTGCACCCTGTTTGGTGCTGGTGGATGGCTCCAGCATCCAGTCTTCACTGGCCTCAGTGTGTTTTAACCCCCTGCCACCCTATAGCAGTGGCACTGCCTGGCTGGCATAGGGTCCTGCTGAAGTGTTGCTGGCACCCATTAATCTGTAATTCACTGTGTAATTAGCCTCTTCCTTCTCCAAACAGGCAGCACCTTAGCAAAGCACACATGGTATTCAGTCCAGATTTGGTACCCAAGAGTAGAACTCCAGAAGTTATTAGGAGTTATTAGCTCTGTTATTAGGAGCTGGCTGCTCTACCTAAGGTGGAGGGGGAGTGTCTCAGAGCATGCCGAGGAGCCTGCCAAATCATTGCTGCACCTCAACACTGAATAGATCTTCCATAAGCAATTTTATGTGCTGTTTCAGGTGATGTCTCTAAGGGCTAAAGGCTGCTAGTACAGGTGCCTGTATGCTAAAATGTGGAGTGTATGTGGTAAGAAGAGCAGTCCAGTTACTACTTCTTAAGTGACATAATAACACAGTATGGACTTTATTCAGTTTCTTAGAAAACTGCAGAAATCTTGTGTGAACTACCATAAGGATCCATTCTCCACCCAGCATCAGGTCAGCTGGGGACAGCCCCTGGCATCAGTGGTACTTCCATGTGCCCACAGGCATGGGGTTGTATGGGAAGAAGGCATGTATTGGATAAATTCTATCTCTCAACCAAAAATGCAGGGGGTTTCGGTGTCAGGGATGGCCATGTGTCAGAGGTGGGTAGTAGAGAGCACAAATGGTTGTGTATAATCCGCAAACACCGGGGAGGTGATTGTGATAGATTTATAAACAGCAATAATTACAGCAGGGGACGGGGGTGGGAAACGGTGTGCTGGGGAAAGGCTGAACCTCTCCTGGCAATTTGCCTTTGCTGGAACAGTTGGGTAAAGCATTTGACATGTAGGCAGTCACAGTCTTACCCTGGTATTGTGTTTTTATTCATGCACTTAAACAAAGGTAGCTACTGACCTTCCGAATTGAAAGGTCAACAGTAAGAAGGAAAACATCCGCCCAAAACTGTTTTGCCTTAAAAACAAAAAGCAGCCTTTTGTTTAAAATAATTGTCTGAACCACACTTTGCTTTACAGAGCCCTGAAATACATACATTTTTTTGATCCGGTGCCAAAATACACATTTAAATAACATGGGTTTATGTTTTTCTTGCTAGTACCTTTCATTTTGAGTATTTGATCCATTATTTTTTATATACCAAGTAAGTATATTTGATAAGCAAAAAAAACACTTGCAATTTTCCTTCTTAATTTATAGTTTTCAATACCCAGCTCAGGATGTATACTGCAGCTGTTGGGTAATTTATCTAGAGCCTAAAGTCCAGTTCCCTTAGGTATATTCTATTTCTTAGTAACTGTTCCCTATTTTATAATAACAAATATGACTCTTGATTTCTTTATGGTCATTAGCCTGTGTCTGGTTTATAAAATAGGGTATTCTGAGCTCAGTCCTGGGAACACCATTATTTAGTATCCTCAGTAATGACCTGCTGGAGAAAACAAATTGCACATTGATTAAATGTACAGATGTCAAACTGGGAGCAGTTGCATCTCAGTGGGAAATGGAGCAAAATTTAAAAAGATCTGGAGAAACAGCCCCATTTGAAAGGGGTAAATACGTGGAAGTGTGCCTGTAGTTATGTGTATTTTAATGCAAAGAAGAGTAGTTTTCAGCACACGAAGAGTAGGCGGGTGTACTGCTGAGGGAGGGAACTATCCCAGCTGGCTGGGATGTGCTGTCCCGGCTGGGCAGGAGGAGGTGGAGATGTGCTTTGGGCTCCTCGTTTCTATCAGAACACAAGGAAAATCAGAAGTAGATGGGAAGATGTGGGAGAGGATCATCTGAGTTGGAAAAAAACAAGGCGGCTAAGTGTCGCGGACGCCATGAAATATTAATGCGCTGAGGGAGGTGGCTGGCACTCTCATGCATCATGAGATGGGCACCACGAGGGACCCACACAGGCAGCCCTGTCTCTGATTTCAGACCACTAAAAAAACATTTCTCACTCATTTTTACTTATTTCTTTCACTGTGCTGCCTTCACCAGCAGGGCTGGCTATTTTTTCTTCTAAAGCTACCTTTAGCCTCTGTGTGATTGAGGCATCAACTATTGAAACCTGAAAAAACAAAGTAGAAAAGCATAGCTGGGTGGTCTGGGTAGAACTTCAGAAACCAGCAGCTGAACCCAAAAACTCAATATCATGTGATGCCATCAGGGTTGTTTTTAATATTTTAAATAAAAGGAGTTAGGTTACCAATGAAGTATGTATTTTGGCAAAGGATTGACAACATAATGGGCGGTGTGATAATGTAATGTATGTAGTCAGCACTGGAGCTGGAATTAAATTGTTAGCTATTTTAAGTTAATAACGTGCATTTTGTTATATTTCACTTCCCTGTATCAAAAAAGGTGCCTTATATTCACTTAGGTGAAATATGGGAAGCACCAGTTATATTAATTAACACCATGGAAGCAGCCCCTGCTTGCCTACACATGCTTGTTGTGCTTTGTTTTGTTGTGTATTCTTGATTGAGTATTATGTGTCATTTTAAAATGAAATGTTTGAGGGCTTCAGAATGTTCCTTCCACCAATAACTTGCCACCTTGCATGAATTTGTTGTCAGCCGTGGCACATCATCCATTCGTGACAAACACAGGGATAGTACTGGTACTAATTTTGAATCTAGATCTGTGTTTTTCATTTATTGCACATTGATTACACAGTCATCTCCATAATCATCGATCGGTGGTTAATTTCAAATCACTTTGTAGCTTGCCCTTATTGAAAAAAAAATATCTAAAAATACATTTTTTAAACTGCGGATAATTTGACGGCAATGGTTAAAAAGACATCCCTAAGCACGTTGGCAGAAGAAGCATTGTGTGGTTTTGGAGGCTGCTCAGGGAAGTGGAAGATGCTAATGGTGCAAGCGTGGCCTCAGGGGCTTATATATGTATTAGGTATATATCAGATGTATTCATTAGATGTTCATGTATATAGATATACATCTGTCAATATGTGGATAGAGAGACGTGTAGATGAGCTTCTGTGCTGGGATGTGGCCCACCCAGGCATTGGACACAGCTTGGGGGATGCTGGGCATCATGAGCATGGCGGTGGGGTTGGTGGGACAGCCCTCCTTCCTGTGTGCTGGCATGACCAGAGGCTTCATCCCTTCTTGTCACCCTTCCCTTTCAGGCCCAGAAGAATGAGCGGGAATCCATCAGGCAGAAGTTGGCTTTGGGCAGTTTCTTCGATGATGGCCCGGGACTTTACACCAGCTGCAGCAAAAGCGGCAAGCCAAGCCTCTCCTCCCGGTAAGCCAGGTGGTCTCACAGCACAAAACCTCTTTGGAGGCTGAAAAGGTGCCTCCAGTGGGACATCCTGAGACCTGCCCTTCAGAGGATCCCTCAGTTTTTGCTTGCAACCATATTTTTGAATTTTCACTGGTTTAGAACAATGTCTTGTGCTCCAAATGCAATAGTTGACAGTTATGTAAGTAATTGTAAATAATATGCCAAAATACTAAGTTAAAACTCTATAGAAGAGATATTTGGATGCTCAGTGGACAAAGCAAACGAGCTGAATTTTCCTGAGATGGGTTTCCTTTTGGTTTTCATTTAGGATCTCTGCCCTGAACTGAGCATTGTCTTTGATTTGTGCAGGCCAAGAAAGGTGGTGGAAGTATCATGAATGCACAACTGGAATTACTGTCAGGAAAACAGTTGATTATTTTTTTTCCCAAGGAATTCTTTACACTGAGTTGGAAAATACTGAGGATTTTAATGCCTGAATGCCTGGTTTAATGCCAGACATCCCTGTCTAAAGCAGGGCAGGGATCAAGAATGATCCCACCAGTCCTGGGTCAGGCAGTGTGGTGACAGGTGGTGAAAAAGCATGGGTTTGTGAACGTGTATCTTCTTTCGGTGGCTAGGGAGGTGGCAGGCTGATGAAAACATATCTGATGCTGATAGCTAGCCCTGGTGACAGCAGAGCAGCGGAGAGCAATTAATTGCATGCACAGAAAACACCAGAGAATGGAAAAAATGAGCTTTAGCGTGTTTCCCTGCCCTCTCCCCACATCCACATCCTCTGCACAGGCTCTGCTCGCTGGACACAGCTCCATCCCTGGGGCTGGCACATCGCTTAGCATGGCAACCTGACTTACTCTGATTTTTAAAATCTCTACATCAAAAAATAGTCCAAAAAGGCTTGTTTACATTCAGCTGCTGAAGAGTAACCCATGGCACTTGGAGAGCATTGAATGCCTCCCACATTGGGACTGAAAATCTACCTGTTGCCATGGTGTGGGGGAAATAAAAAAGTCTTAGAGAGGCATAAAACCAGGAGGAATACTGTTATTACACCAGAGAGGTGCAATTGTGAAATTAAATTGAACTGCAAGTCATTTGAAAGGGAAAACAGTTTTGCTCTGTGTAGTTACAGCTAAACCAGGGGCTGCTATCTTGTAATTATAGCACAGGTCTAATTAACGCTGCACGGCAGGGTTTGGCAGCTGTGCCACGAGAAATTACCAGCTGTACCTGAACGCTTTGGCGTTTCGTTAATATTTATAGTCCAGGCAAAGCATTAGAATTGCACGCTGCCAACAGGAACCTTTGTGGGACCATTACTCTCATTGAAAACTGTGCTTGCATATGAAATTAAAGAGCATGAATTCTGGGTTTCAGGCATTGGGGTCGCACTCTTGAAAGGCGTGCGAGTCGCAAACCCATATTTTGCACTTGCTCTGCCCTTTCTGCATGATGCAATTTGAAGCTGAGCCAAGGCTGCATCCTGCTCCCCAGCCTGGGTACCCACATCTGTCCACCACAGCTTAAAAGCTTGTGCAAAATTACAGAATACAATCATAGAATGGTGTAGATTGGAAGGGACCTTCAAATGCCATCTAGTACAACCCCATTGCAATGAGCAGGGACATCTTCAACTAGATCAGGTTGCTCAAAGCCCCATCCAACCTGGCCTGGAATGTTTCTGGGAATGGGGGCATCCAGCACCTCACTGGGCAGTATCTCACCACCCTCAGCATAAAAAATTTCAGTTATTATTGCTATCTATTTTATTGTAATAATGAATAAGAAATTCTATGAAAATAAATGGAAAATCAGAGTTTGCTGTCTGTAAGAGCCAATACAGGCCCAATACCAATAGTCTTTGGGAATGAGAAATGACAGTCAACAGAACATGTGGAGGGGCTTTCCCCTTCTTCAGCAGGTAGTGATGGGGTAGGGTGTACCAAGAAGGCTGAGGTGACCCCAGAAGTCTCTAGATTCTGAAGTTGATTTTTAATGAATTTGGAAGATATGCAACGAGAGCAGAATTAGTAAGAGGCAAATGGCCCTGACCCTGGTGTGAGGTGTGTGAATTTTCCTGGAGAGCCCAGGCTCAGCTGGTGGCTTCTGAGATGCTTCTCAATGTGAATATCAGCGAGGGCTTTCACAGACACCCTTTTGTCGAAAAAATCCATTCCCTTGTTTGCTCTTGAAAGCCGATCTGAGCAGAGGGAGCCATAGATTCTGCCTGGAGCTTGGTGTGCCACATTCTTCCATGGGCATCAGCCAGCACCCATAAAATGTATGTTACCTGGCTGATGACCTGGTCTGCAGTGGCTTTGGGAGATAAATATTGTTTGAGCCAAAGTCAGGATGCTGTCAGCTGGAGAAGTGCTTTTCCCTCTCTCAGCGTGTGCTGGGACATCCCTGTCCTGAGCCACTGCAGAGAAAAGGAAGATGAATTTGGGCAGTCTTAACCTGTTCAAACTGGGTGATGGTGTGGAGAGTCCAGAAAACACAATAACCATCTCTTGCCACACAGGAGTGGCTCTTGGCCCCAAACAGCATTATTAACTTTCTGCATAAATTGTTTCAATCATTAACATGTTACTTTATATAATACATCAATATTTTTAGGTGTTATTTTTTAGATATATAAAAATATAGTTTTTTATATAGATTTATATATTCAATATATTTTATATATACTTTTTATATAATATTTTATCTAATGCAATAAGATAGCCACCCGTGATGACCAAAGCTCTGCGGCATCTCAGCAATTCTGAAGTTCATCAATAGATGGTGGTAGAACCATTGTCATCACCCAGCCACTGAGTTTCCGGTCCCACATTTAACTGCCGCTCAGAAATGGCAGTGCTGGGCTGCAGCAGGAGCTTGTCGATGCCTAGCTGCTGTGGACTAGTGGTCTTGGCTTGGCTTTTGCCTGAAGGATCACCATCTTCTTGGAAAAAAACTGAAAATGTTTATATTTTCCTGAGGCCAATACACATGAGGACAACAGCATCCTTTCGAAAGGTGTACAACTCGCTGCTGACAGTGCTCCAGCATTTTGCCCACGCAGCCCATTGGTGCGTTGTGGAGAGATGGTGTGAGGAGGCCATGGTGTCACCTCTCCCTTTGCCCCCACAGATTACAAAGTGGGATGAACCTGCAGATTTGCTTCGTGAACGACAGTGGCAGTGACAAGGACAGCGATGCTGATGACAGCAAGACAGAAACCAGCCTAGACACACCATTGTCGCCCATGGTAGGTCTGAGAATCCATCCCACAGAGGCTCTGGAGCATAGAAACCATGAGGCCATCCATAAAGAAAACTGATAAAGAGCTGATCCTATTAAAAAGTCAACACTAAACCCCAGAGCAGCATCTTCAGCCATCAGTAAAAGACATACAAGATGCAGAGGGGCAGGTAGCATATTGGTCCTGGTTTGCAAAGAGCTGCTATAGAGCAGATGCCTTCGTGTGAAGGTGTTCCTCCTTCCTTCCTTCCTTCCTTCCTTCCTCCTTTTCTTTTCGCCTCTGATAATTATCAGGGCAGTAGTGGATATGACGCAGTATCACCTCCTGCCAGCTTTCCTCTCCGTTCTTTTCCTTTGTGAATTCAACACTGCAGCCCCAGATGTTTTCCTTCAGCTTAACCAGTCTGTCCCCTGGTTGGCTGTTTCCATTTGAAGTGCTCAAGTTGCTATTAATAGTCAAGGAGGCCTATCTGGGAATTACTCTGATTTTTTTTTAAAGACAGTCTTGTGGATTAAGGTTAAAAAAAAGATCTGTGCTTTTCCCCTCTTCTGTAGAAATGATACTACTTGTAAGCATACAAAAATCGGTTAAGCTGACAGCAAACTTCTTTGCTGTGGCACAGTGGGGTGATGGGGCTGTAATGGCTGCGTTTCTGCTTCCCTAGAGCAAGCAGAGCTCGTCCTACTCTGACAGAGACACAACGGAGGAAGAGTCAGAGTCCCTCGATGACATGGACTTCCTCACCAGGCAAAAGAAACTCCAAGCTGAAGCCAAAATGGCCTTGGCTATGGCAAAGCCCATGGCCAAAATGCAGGTTGAGGTGGAAAAGCAAAACAGGAAGAAATCGCCAGTAGCGGATCTTGTAAGTGGGGGCCATAGGACAGCACGGGGGTTGGGGGTTTAATGCCAGCCCTTTTGCTGTTTGCTTTTGCTTGTCAAGACATGTACAGCCAGCAGTCCTTTCTCACGGTGCTTGTAGACAAGCAGAGGAGCTGTGGAGATGGGGACTATCAGTCAGGAGTTGAAGGGTTGACATGGGTTGTCTCATCGGGACATTACGGGATGCAGGGAATGAGATGATGAAGCGTGAAGTTTGTTACAGCCTTGAGGTTGGCATGATGATGTTCACCCTCTATGGTGCTCAGCCCATCCCACCCCACTCCACTCCACCCTACTCATCCCGAACTGGAGCACTCCTGCCTTGGTTCAATGGTGCTTGCCATAGCCCTTGCCTCCCCTTGCGTTGTTCCACCACTGATGCTGATAGATTTGAAGACCTGGGTCAAACATTGTGTAGATGTTTCAGCTCGTTTTGATATTCTCAGTGCCATCCTTGATGCAGGCTTGTGAGAGAGGGACATTTGCAAAGCAAATAGTTCAGGAATACCAGTAATTCAAAGCAAACAGTACAAAATTGAACATTTCTTTTCAGCTGCCACATATGCCTCATATAAGTGAATGCCTGATGAAGAGAAGTTTAAAACCCACTGATTTAAGAGACATGACTATTGGGCAGCTACAAGTGATAGTCAATGATCTCCACTCACAGATAGAAAGTAAGTGATACTTGTTTAATTATTCTTTGGTATGTCCCCTTTAATCAAGAACGGTTCTCCAGGATACACATAGAATTATTGATAAATGTATAACATGAATATATGGAAGAGGCACATCACAGAAGCTGGAGATGGAGTTCTCTCCATATTTGGCTCTTTCAGCCTTTTTCTTTCCTTTCTTCAGTTTCTACTGGAGTGCTTGTTTGGCTCTGTAAGCAAGGAAGGTTGTAGCATTGTGCCAGCACCTAACACCCCACTTGTAACTCAAAACCTGGTTGGGTAAAGATAGGCTTGGGAAGTCTGCCAGTCCTGGAAGCACCTGCTATCCGTGGTTTTATGGCTGCATCTTTGTATGATGCTATTCCACAGTGTCAAAAACATCCATAGCTGGAGAAACCTTCTAGTTTAGCAAGTGTCCCAGGGTAAATCCACTCCCTGGTTAACATGATACTGTGCATTTCATGGGTCCATATGTTGGCCTGCAGGGGCAGTACCCTGCCATCTCACCTTTGGTCTCTCCAAAAGATCCAGGCTTTTCTTCCCCCAAGGGTTCTCCATCTTCCAATTAATTAATTAACCATATTAAGGTAGACTTCTCTGGTACCTGTAGGTCAAAAGAAGGTTGGTTGGGGGACTGCTGTGCTGTTCCTTCCCTACCCGTGTTGGTTAACTGGCATCCCTTCTAGAAGCAGCCCTGCTGAGGATGCAGAGCTGCACTGTTGAGTTGTGATTTATTATTTTGTGCTGCAAAGGCAAAAACACCCCGCGACTGTTTGTTAATTAAGCAAACATGGGAGCATGAGTGTTAATGTTGTTAACACTGAGCTTGTGTTGCAAACTGAAGAGGCGTTTACTGCAGAAGAGCATATTTAAGCAGTCTGAACACCAGCTCTGGCAGCAAGTGATGGGCAGGTAGAGCCTTCAGGGAAGTCCAGGCCAGCAGGTTAACTTTTTGCTTGGTCCTTTCTGTTTTCTTCTTCCCTGCTCTGTGAAACAACCCCAAGCGAGAATCCAATCTCACAAACATCCCTCTGGAGCAGAGGGGCCGGCTCAGCCGGTGACCCCAGGGCAGGATGGGTGGGCAGCATATTCTGTGTTGCTGCAGGGAATTACAGAGCTAAATCTGAGGCTGCCTGGGTGAGGAGCTTGGCCACTTTCTGCAACCTGCTTCTTGCTCAGAGTTATTGCCCACACCTGAGCAAAAGCTGAACCAGCGGGACTCCAACCACTGAGAAATTAATCTTTACTTTTGCTACTCATTAAGCTAATTCAAGAGAGGAACTGTTTCATGCAGTGGCAAGGGGCTTACAGTTTATCCTTATCCATCCTTTGGGGAGGTCCCTTGTGATTCTTCACACCAGCTTATATTTAATGCAGTGGGGAAGGGTGAGGTATGGGGTTATCCAGGACATCACAAACTCACCCCCTTTCTCCCCGGCACCAGGCTTGAATGAGGAGCTGGTGCAGCTGCTGCTCATTCGGGACGAGCTGCACACAGAGCAGGACGCCATGCTGGTGGACATCGAGGACCTGACCAGGTGAAGGAGGCTCCTTGGGGTATTTGTCTCTCCTGGCTTACTGTAAGCAGCATGTGGGGGTTTTGTTTTAGCAGAATTTCAGTTCTAAAGCTTTCACCATTAAAGGTAAGGGCTAAGCGGGACGCTGCTCTCTCCTCCAAAATGAGAAGTCAAGGCATTGGGTTCTGGACACCAGCAGCAGCTTTCAAGAGCTCCCCAAACACATGCTCTTGATTTGTTGTTTCCCCTTCTGAAGTCTGAAAAGAGCGTGGGAAGGAGCAATGCTGCAAATCCCCAGTGCATCCACGGAAAATCCCAGCAGCTACCAATGTCCCCCACCCCTCTCACTGGGGTGAGTGACAGTGGTTCTACATCCCCCGTCAGGACAACTTGACTGACAGGAGAATTTCTGAGTCTCTTAAATATTAATTCAATAGCCAATAAAACAGAAATCTTTGCAAAATATAGGCAGGTTTTCTAAAGGACTCCCATCTTGTGGTCAGCAAGGGCTTACAAGGCATTTTTCTTTGAGATACCTAGTGATGCCCTGCAGAAACACTAAGGAGTATTGAAAGCTGAAAAAGATGGTGCTGGTTATTGTCAGTACATAAGGACTGGGGTTTCAAAACCACAACTTTAAGCTTGCAGAAAAGATAGCCTAAATTTGTTGCTATTTTAAAATATCGTGATGCTGCTTAGCAGCTGGTTGAGATTTGATGGTGCTATGCCTGGAAAAAGTTTCCACCAGCTGGGGTGGTCATGATGGATTTGGGGAGCAGTTCTCATGCTGCCTTGGGGGATGGTGGTCCCAGAGACAAGCAGGCAGGTTGTCACTTCTGGGTCTTGTGAGATGCCCGTCACTGCTTCTCTTAAGAAAGAGCAAGTGCTGAAAGGAGGGGATTTGGGATGGGGATGGAGCTGGATCAGTACACAAATGCCAATGCCACCATATGTCTGTTCATCCTTCTGTACTTTGGGAAACTCGCTGCTTCCTAAATGCAATTAATGGCAGTTCAGTAAATTAAATTTATTTGGAAGCTGGTCAGGATGGTGGGGGCTTTGGTGCATGATGGGGAGAACCAACTGTCCCCATCCCGGTGTTATTTGGGGCCATCTCTGCAGGAGGGGAGGACATGATCCCAGTTGACCCAAAACCACTCCAGAGAAGGATTTCCTCTCCCTTTCACCCACCTCCTGGTCCCCTCCTGCCCGGAAGAAGTCCAAGCAGAAACCACACATCTCTCGCCTGGTGCTTGCTTCTTTCCTCGGGGAAACGTGATTTTTGGTTTGCTGCCAGGGCAGCGCGGATGCTGGCTGGGAGCCACAGCCCTGCCTGTGGTTTGGGTTTCCTCCTCCCCTTGGCCCAGTGACTGACGTGGCTTCTTTCCTCCCCCCAGACATGCAGAAAGTCAGCAGAAGCACATGGCAGAGAAGATGCCGGCAAAATGAGCCCCGGCACCCCAGGAGCAGAGCTCGAGGGAGACTTCATTTTGCTTCTGTGTGTGTCCAAGCGCAGATGTCCACGGTGGCGCACAAGAAAACCAGTGTTAGTCATTGACCATGTCTGAAGCTTTATGTCCGGTGATTGGCCTCTGCTTCTTAATTTATTTTAATTTTTTTACTCGTGCCACTAAATATCAGGCATTTTAATAATATTATTACAAAAAAAAAATGTACAGTACTTATAACATTATAAATCATGGGTGAGAAGAGAGGGTAGTTTAACTTTATTTTTGTTTGTTTAGAGATTTTCAGTTGAACGATATTTTACCATTGACTACTTTTTTATTCTTCACTGTAGTTTTAAAATAAAGAAACTGTACTTGACGGTGCTATAAAAGTCAAAAAAATACATGCCTGCCTCGTAGTGAAGTTGTAGCTTTCAGTAATATGTATATTTTAATCAGTTTTCAACATTTTGTGAATGTTGACTACCTGACATTCATTTTTAGATGTGCTATTAACATTTGGTTGGATTCAGAGAGTTACCTTGAAAGTTTTATGTATAAATATGTAAAATAAAAGTTTAAAAAATTGTTTCATATGACACGTCTTTTTGTTGCCTAGTGGTTGACTTTGGTGATGCACCAGTAATGTACTCCTCGAACTAAATGTGCAATTCCTATTTGTCATCACCAGAAAGAGCCTTTTTTTTTTTTTGCCAATCACATGAAATTATGGAGGGAAGACAGGATTTTTGTAGAGTTATTTATTTGTAAGTTCATAATGTATGTATAACATGAACTAAAGAAATTCTTATATAATAACATTCACTGGGCCCTAATATTGTGACTATTGTTAGAATCAGCAGGCACCTACCATAGATGGGTTTTTTTTATATTTTATTGTCTGGGCTAAATATTTAAATGACTCACCGATGTCAGAAATAAAAAAAAAAATCTATGTTAAAAATCTAAGCATATTAAATGTATTATATATGGTAATTACTCACCTCTCTGCCTTTGGGCTGGGCTCCTCGTTACCAGCTGCGTTCATCAGCTGAGTGCTGGATGTGTCCTCTGTGCGTACAAGAGGAGGGACACTGGGAGACTAATAGGGACTGTCTTCATCCTTCATGTATTTGATTTAATGCTGAAACAGCTCAGCTGTCCCCTTCCTAAGGCTGCCCGGCTGTAGCTGGCAGCAGACAGGCATTTCGCCCGCACCAGCTTTTTACATTTTAATTCTTCTTTCCTTGGGGGCAAATCCATCTTAGCGAAGGGTCTGGCTAATGTCTTATTCAGGGTGTTTTCAGAAGAGCATGAGCTGCATTAAAATGTCATCCCCCACCAGGAATGTATTTTATAAAATTACTTTTCCCCCCGCCCTGCCTCTTTTTGCAAGAAAGTGCAGGTTGTGGAATCGCCAGCCCTTGGCAGGGTTTGGTGGGGCAGGGGTGGGGGGAGCTTGGTTTAACTTAGGGCTGTTTTTCCTTTCCTAGGAGTAGCTCCAGGGGGTTTCCAGTGGACAGTCCCTGTCCCGAAGCCACAATGGTAGGGGTCGTGTCCCACATCCCTGCCAGACAGTGCTCCTGAGCAGGGAGCTGTACCTGCCTCCAGGTAGGCAGGGGTTAGGCTGGAGAGCCCTCACCCCAGACCAGGGACAATGTAACCTCTTTTTTTTCCTTTTATTTTTCTTTTAATCTATGCAGAAACAAATATATATATTGGGGGTGTTAGTTTCCCTGTAGCTCTTGTTTAATTTGATGCTGTTGCCTGCACGTGGGGAGACCTGCTGGGGTTTATATTTCTGCTCTAAAATGCCATGTTTCCAATGCTCTGAGGCCACAGAGCAGGGCACGGAGCTGGTGCCTCCATCTGAAGCGGCTGTTCGGGTATCGGTGAGGGGGTGCTTGCTGCTGGATTTAAAGCAAGAACAGCAAAAGCCCCAAATACAAAAAGTTTACTCTCAGCTTTAAAAAAAAAAAAAAAAGCAAGAAAGCCCCCGGGTGCTCCCGGGAAACCCGTGGCCACCCCTGCTATCACCCCTTGGCATCACCCCTGGCAGGGTCCAGCTTGTGGGGCATCAGGGTGAGGCAGCCTGGGCAGGCTGGCGTTTTCATTCCCTTGCTAAAGTGCCTTTAACTTGCTGAAGAGAACTAGTTATTCCGGTCAACTACCGCTGTTTTTTTTCCCCCTTAGATCCTTAGGGGGTTGGGGTTTTTTCAAGAAAAAGCGTGTTTCTGGGTAACTAACTGCATCTCCTTGGCTCTGTGTCCCATGTACCGAGGTGTCGTGCTGGTGTGTATGATGGCAATGCTGTGGAACTGATGGATTAAATGACATTTTTAAAAGAGAAAGGTGTTGTGTGGTTTCTGAGCAGCTGCTGCCACCCTTTCATGGACAATATCTATTTTGTCACCTGTTTCTTTCTGGGTATCAGTCCCACTTTTTGAGTCTCCTGTATCCTCCTGGGTGAGTTTTTGGTTCCTCCTTCCCTAATTCCCACCAAACCCCCACCAGTTCACATGAGATGCCAAATTTCGCAGGGCTTTCCTTCTGCCTGCTGCCTGCAGCTCACTGTGCACAGTGGGAAAAGTACCTTCCAAGACTAGAAGTCACCCAAAATACCTGATGCGGTCAGCAAAAACACCTACCCGCATGTGCATGGGGCAATGGAGACAGAGGTTCCACAAGCTCCCCACATCGCCCAGCCTGATGCCCTCCTTGCACCAGCTCCACTTGGCTGTCACTAACTCTGTATATTTATGGGGAATAGTTGCACCTCACTGCATGGCATTTTTGGGAGCCCCATCCTTGAAGAGAATTTGAAGGTTTTGTTCTGCCTTGCATTTTTTTCTTTTTTTCTTTTTTTTTTTTTTTTTACATTTTTCTTCCATGAATGGGGCATTTACATGGTTCCACTTGGGACTCCCAGTATCAGTACTGTAACCCTGGAGCCGAATTCCCCAAAGGAGACTCAGAGGGCTCTCAGTCAGAAGGTTGCTTTCAGGGGAGGGTGAGCTCAGCGGGGACAGTAATAAGTAACTTCTGTTATGACAACAGCCACTGCTCCACATTGGTGACAAGGATTTGGCATGCAGTCATGGGGTGCCTGAAGCAGCCCCCATGCCTGGTGCCCCTTGCCAATAACTGTGTGTGCGTGTGGAAAAAAGAGGTTCATTTGGAGAAAACACTAAAATGACTAAAAAGCCAAAGGAAAATGCAGGACTATGTTGGATGGGCAGAGGCAGGCAAATGTCCATCAGTGTTAGGTGCTGCTTGTGGTGAATCTTCCTCCAGAGATCGTTGACCCCACCCCACCCCCAGCAAACATGTATATAACTGATGGCATGGGCAAAGGGGGGATAAAACAAGGCTGCAAAACTATGATGAATGTTGTCTCCTCCAGCCAGCAATGCCCATCACTCCCAGTCTGCATCACCAAGGCCTGGTGCTGACACCACAAGGTGCAGCTGGGCTCACTGCCTTCAGCAGGTCCTCGCCCCATGGAGATCCAAGCACCGCCGTGCCTTACGAGCAACTGGGGCAATGGACAGGCACAGAGCTTTGTGCAGCTTGGAAACAGTTTTGGAGCTCGTCTTTTTAGCCGTTGCAACATTATTTTTTTTAATTTTTTTTTTTTTTGCATGCTGCCTGAATAGATGGGAAGGAAAGGACCCACGCCGTGTCCTGTCCCCATCATGCTCCTCCTCCAACTCCTAGGCCATTCTGCTTGCTTTGCCTTGCCTGCCTCCAGCTGGCCTCACAACATAACGCTTAATTTTTAAAGTCATCTCTTGGTCCTAAACTTGCTTGACAAGCATGAAATCTTACATTAAAAAAGAAAAAAAAATCATTCTGATGTCTGAGGCAATGTCCCGCTGACGTTTAATTAGCCCTTGGGAACAAAGATGTACTTTATGAGCAACACACTTCCTCTCAACCAAACCTTGTGGCTTGGGTTCCCCTTTTATTTTTTTCTCCCTTTTTTTTTTGTGACCCCTCCATGCACTGTTTGCGGTGGAGGAACAGTGCTTGCTGTGCACAGGGTGTGCTGCACATCATCTCACTGGGCATGTGGGTACCACCACAGACTGTGGGCATGTAAAACCCCAGCAGAGCATACATACCTCTTTTTCCTTCTGTTATTTCATCCTTTAAAGACCAGGCACTAACAAACTTAGGAGCATTAAGGCATGTGTGGGTTTAGACAAGAAGGGTTGGCGTGGTGGGACACAGTGCCATGCATGCTGCCTGCAAGTTCCCTGCTCCCAGCCTGCTTGAGGACATCCCCTGTTGCTTTGTACTGCTGCCAGGGAAGGTAATTAGCATGAAGGCACTGGTTTTTCCTTCTTCAAAGTGAACCTGTCCTTTGTGAGCCCCAAGAGAGGCTTGGCTTTGCACAGGGCATCCCCAAGAAAAAGCCATCGGGGGGTGGGGCTTGTGGTCCACACTGGTTTCCCTGCAGAAGCCTACGCCAGCTCCCGGGGAGTTTCTCTTCCTTCTTATTGTAAAGCAAAGTGAAACCCATGCGTGTGGGATCCTTTGTCCTCCACCCACTGCCCCAGAGGTGACCAGGTACATTCTGCACACTGGGCAAGGCCACTGGCAGCAAAGCCTCTGCGTGCTTTGACAGTGAGTACCAAGTCCTGTGCTAAAGCAGGTTTCTTCAGTCACACAGTAGGATTAGAACTTCCCTCATCATGTGTATCAATCATCAGCTCCTTCTTAGTGGTAAAATATTTTTTAAGGTCTCTTGACTGTGGAGGGGAAAAAGGATCAGTGCAAAATAAATAATCCCAGTTCTCAGTGGAGCAAAAGTCTCTGACCCATCACAGCTTCTTCTATTTCATGACATTACAGAATCAGAATTGTAGGGGTTGCAAGGGACCTCTGGAGATCACCTGGTTCAACCGCCCTGCCAAAGCAGGTTCACCTAGAGCAGGTTGGACAGGATCACATCCAAGTGGGTTTTGAACATCTCCAGAGAAGGAGACTTCACAACATCTCTGGGCAGCCCGTTCCAGTGCTCGAGCACCCTCACCGGGAAGAAGTTTTTCTCTCATGTTGAGGTGGAACTTCCTGTGTTCCAGCTTGTGCCCATTGTCCCTTGTTCTGTCACTGGGCACCACTGAAAAGAGTCTGGCCCCATCCTTTTGACACTCACCCTTTAGAGATTGAGAAGCATTAATGAGATCCATTCTCAGTCTTCTCCAGGCTAAGCAAACCCAGGTCTCTCAACCTTTGTTCATGAGAGATGCTCCAGTCCCCTGATTATCTTCGTAGCTCTCCACTGGACTCTTTCCAGTAGTTCCTGTCTTTCTTGAACTGGGGAGCCCAGAGCTGGACACAGTATTCCAGATGGGGCCTCAACAGGGCAGAGTAGAGGAGCAGGATAACCTCCCCTGACCTGCTGGCCGTGCTCTTTTTAATGAACCACAGGAGACCATTGACCTTCTTGGTCACAAAGGCACATTGCTGGCTCATAGTCAACTTGTCTGCCAGGACTCCTAGGTCTTTTTCCTCATAGCTGCTTTATAGCAGGTCAACCCTTAACCTGTTCATAGGGTTATTCCTCCCCAGGTGCAGGACCCTACACTTGCCCTTGTTGAACTTCACTACATTCCTCTCCACCCAACTCTCCAGCCTGTCCAGGTCTCACTGAACGGTGGCACAGCCTTCCAGTGTGTCAGCCACTCCTCCCAGTTTCGTGTCATCAGCCAGCTTGCTGAGCGTACAGTCTGCTCCCTCATCCAGGTCATGGATGAACACGTTGAACAAGGCTGGACCCAGTACTGACCGCCAACTATACTCTGCAAATACTACACTTCCAGTATTTGTTGCTATATTAGGATGTTGGCTCTACTGCCAATGCAGCAACTGCCATAAAAGACTAGCAGCAGAGCCTGGCCACTACACTGGTCACCACCATACCCATCTACCCTTTGGCTTCCTAATGACAGCACATTTGGGGAAGAAACATGCCATCAAAAGAGAAGTGAAATAGCTACAGCTGTATGAAAAAAAGGAAATTGCAGGGTTTTGTGTGGATCTCCTGAGCTGACAGCCTGTGGGCAGTGGCCGTTTCCTGGCAGCTGGTTCAGCACTCCTCCACTGCCCAGCAGTGAAACTGCGTGCAGAGCTGTGGGAGGAGGAATTTTCCCAGGTGTTGGCCTCAGCCCACTGTGGAGGTAGGGCTGTCACCCCGGAACAGGCACTAGTTCGGAAAACTCCCTTTGGACACTCAGGGAGTTTTGCCAGAGTAATGGGCACCCAAGGCTGTAGGAGACCGACACCACCAAAGTAAGAATAAGAGCTGCTGAGGTGCTCTTCAGAACCGTGCAGTTCTGCAACCGTGCAGGGATTTATTTTTGGGAGTGGGGAAAGGATCCACATAGCTGTGCCAGACCACCCATTCTGCACCTTCCTGCTGCCTGGGAACATGAGGTCTGGAATGAAAAGGAACACCAAGCCCTCATGTCCTCGCACAGGTCAAGAGCCTGCAGTGGAAGTTTTGGGTTGGAAGATGTGCCTAGAGGTTGTGCAATCATATTTGGGGTGCCTTTGAGTTCAACCTCTCACCAGCAGCCTGCAGCTTAGCTCTAACCACTTGGAAATTGTTTTGGTTTCCTGTAAAGCCCTTCCATGGCCAGCACCTGGACGTAGCCATGAGCAAAAATGATGCCTCTGGGCTCTGGGTGCCTTTTGCCAAGGGAAGAATAGTACATGGAAGTGCCACAGGCCCTGTCCACGCAGTAAATCTTAATCAAAACCATCTTCAGGCTTGAATTCATTTCTTGTAGTCAACACCCAGCTCCAGCACTGGGAAACAAGACTGGCTGTTGCAGTTCACAGCACCTAATATACATGCTTTCAATTCATCCCATTTAATTTTCTGTACTTTATGCAAAATATGAAATTGTAAATTTTTTTTTCTTAATCAAAACCATGGGCGGATCCCTGGGGACAGCTGCAGACTCATTTATAGTACTACCATACATTTTCTCTTCTCCATACTATGTCTCCTCCGTGCTAGCAATAACGAGCTGGTTGATGAGCTGAGGCTGTCCTGCTGCTGGTATGTGCAGAGCACCTTAGCCTGGGAGAAAAAATACCCAACCTGACAGAACCAGCTCTTCTGATGGCCCTTGCCCAGCTCTGCAGCGCTCAGTTGCCATTGCTCCTCCCTATCCAAGCCCCCTTCTTCCTCAGGAGCTGCTATGCCTTATGCCTCAGCTGTGCCCCAGTCCCCACTGCACCAGTTCCCCTCTAAGGGTGACGTTGATCCCAGCCTCAGAGCCGCCCCACCGTGGGATGCAGGGCTGCCCCACACTTACATGCTCAGCAAGTTTCTTTACGAGCAGCCGCTTCCTCTTCCAGCACAGGAGGACCCAGATGTCAGTCGTCATGGAGCGAGAGATGAGCCCAGTTGCAGCTGGGTGACTGATCTTGCCCTGAAGTTCCTTGTGGGTCCACAGCTTCTTCAGGTTAGCTGCAAATTCTTTGCTCCATGCCAGTTAGGGATTTGTAGCACATATTGCTTAGCCAGGTGACATACAAGCACCGGGCCATGGTGGGAGATGGAGGTTCAAATACCTACAAGATGACCTTAAGGGAAAAAGCATTACACATCTAAGGAAAAAAAATAAAATCCACATTGCTCTTTCTAATTTCAGAGAGCTGCTCCTCCTGAGTGTGGGGTACCATGACTGCTGCTTCTCCCACCTGTTGGGGGAGAGGGCTCTGTGTGCTCCCCTGCCTCAGTGACCTCATTAATGGGGATGTGATGAACTAAGCCTCCTCACTGTTGAGATGAAGCCAAATACAACCCGGGAAACCTCCTCGTGCAGCAGTTGCTCCTCAACTTGTGGTGAAGCAGCAGAGCCTCATGGAGAGTTCTCAGCAAGATGTCCCTGAATGCCCCGCCAGAAGATGCTGCACATAATATCACCCTGTGACGCCACAAGTGCTGGTGTTCTTCTAATAATTGATTTAGTGGAAATAACTGGTACCTTTTCCACCTTTCCCACAAGGCCCTAGAGGATATAATCTCTTTTTGGTCAGGACTTCATTTCACTGAGACTACTTTTTGCCTTTTTTTTTTTAATGCTAACCAAGGTATAAAAAAAAATAATCAAACATTTCCCCATATAGAAACTCTCTGTTAGGGGAGCGCTCACCCAGAGGAGCAGCTTGGGGAGCCAGCGATGCACTCCCTTCCCACCCATACAGCACATTGCAAACTGCTTCACCCCAATACAAAATCCTGAGCAGAGCATTCCCTGAAGGGATGGATGCTTGAATAGCTCCTACCAAATAAGTGGTTTTGGGACTGGAGCTCGGTTCCCCCTGTCATGGGGGAAAGCTCTAACGGTGAGTCATGCCAGCAGCTCTCTGGGTATCCCCAAAGCACTCAAGACTCTGAACTGTGCATCTCAGTAAGTATTCTTGGATATTGAGTCATCAGCTGGCTTGGCACCAAAAGCACAGGCACTTTCACCGTCCTTCTCCTCCAGAATTGGATGAAGAGTTGAATCCATCACTAATGAGATTCAGACAATCACATCGTATAAAAGAAATGCAAAAAAAACATTGCCCTGACGCATATCCTGGTCAACCAACATCATTTTTTTCCTGATTGCAAGGCCACTGCCAGGTGAAACATCAAACACAAAACTAGCAAGAAGAGAATAAAACTACAGTCACCCCTTTCTCCATCACAGCTGTTCTCCTACCTGCTCCTCAGGTCACAGCCACAGCATTTGAACCCACAAGAGCTTTTGCACTGACCAACAGGAGATAAAAAGGGTGGAAGAAAGAACAGAAAAAAAGCACCTAGAGATGAGAAATGCTGCAGTGGGTGAAAACAGAAAGCAAGAGTGAAAGAGGGACCTTGAAAGTGCTGGCAGGCTGACAGCACTGTGCTGAGCAGTGGCCAGCACTCCCTCCCCACACATGAAACCACAGGCACTCCTAACACCAGTGACATTACTCACCAGGGTGTTTTCAGACTGGGGGTGGGGACTAGAGTGGCAGAGAAGACAAGAAGACAATGGAGGATCTCATAGGGGTCCTGAGGTCCCAGGAGGATGGGCAGGACAGGCACCACTGCTGTGATGAAGGGAACAAGGAAGGAATATTTTGACCCAGGCCACAGCAGACACCCTTCCCTGCCTCTCTGACCTGCAGCATGATCCAGCCCCATGAAAGTCCTCACAGGAGCTTTTAATGTCTATTAATGTCATAAAACTTTAAAACAAAACCCACAGGGTTGATGGAGAGTTTTAACCACATCACTGTTTCTGTGGGTAAGGGTTCCTGGAGCTTGCCCACATCTCTTATTTTCTGTAAAGCATCACAACCTGAGTACAGCGACCCCTTGGAGTGACAATGCTGAGATTGCCATGAATGTTCTTGTAATAGAAAGCTTTGTAGTTAGCCTTGCAGTAAATGCAGCTGGCTGATGATGGGGTAAAAAATCAGGTCCTAGATCCAGTTGAAAAAACTGCTGAAAAAACTTTGCAATAAAAAAACTAACTCTTTTCTTATCTCAGGCATACATTGATTCAGAAAAAAACCCTTCCTTTCCTGCCATGTCCTAAGATGATCTTCAAACAATCTTCCCATTTCAGTGTGAGAAGTTACCTGCCCAAAACATAACCTTTCAATATACCCGTGTGCTTTCTGGGGAGCTATGGCACCTACCCAGGGGTCACCACCAGCTCCATCCCTTTCCCAGGAAAAGCTGTACCTTGGCATGTGGATTGAAGCTTTGGCACAGAGACTGCAAGTAACACCAGCTGAATTTGGGGGATCCTAGTCTGGCTGGCCACCTAAGGACACAAAGCTGCCAGACTCTCACCTGAAAACCAAGGGACAGAAATGGGCAGTGAAGACAAGAGATGCTGCATTACACGGCAAGGTCACAGGGAAAACCGACAATGGCTGGAAGAAAGAAGAGCCAGGAGATACAGGAGATTAACACCCAGGATCTTACGGGCTTCAGTGTGCTGACTGTGGGTTCAGGAAAGCCACTGTGACTCACAAGTAACATTTAATTATTTGACTTTAGCTTTCAAATCAATGAAACTTCAGCACATGCTTAGGGTTATGTATTTCAGGGGATTCCTTAATGCGTAAGTACCAGCAGCTGAAAAAGCACCAGGCGGGTTTCAAGCCTTTGCTTTCCCATTTGATGGAGCCATTGGTTACCAACATTAATCAGAAGCACTGCTTCTATCAGTGAGGCTATTTTGGTGAGATATCTGACCCTTCCGAAAATAATTATCCAGGAGCAAAATAGTGATCCATGATCAATCCTCCATATGTTCTGAGAGCAGTAGATAGTATAAGAATTAGTTTTATTTACCGAAGCATCTACAAATCTTATTCCACACGATGTTTTGCAGTTCTTTTTATGCAGCAGCTATCTACAATTAACTGTCAGCCTAGCTGTGATATAATCAGACTGCAGCTTTAATTTATATATATATAATTATTGCATAATTATATATATAAAAAATATTGCATAATTATATATAATTATAATTATGGGGAATAAGACTCTCCTACAAATAACACGTCCCTTCCCATTGAAGATAGGTTAAAAATTGCTACATGACCTTCACAAAGGGTTTGGGAGCTGGCCTGCTAATGAAGAAAATTCATGTAATTTGACAGGTTACAGGAGAAATACCACCACGCAGCCACAGACCCAGTTAAGAAATATCTCTCATTCCCTGTTTCAGAGCTGAAGATGGAGAGGATGGCATGTGATGTTCATGGCTCGTCATACACAGCTTACTCTGAAAGCAAGGTAGTCTTCATTTAGCTTGGACTTCAAGAGCAACCGTGAGGACAAAAATTAGATTGCTATTCATGAAAGGGGAGAGAAGGTAAGCCAAGACTGAAACAAAAGGTTAGCACCCCAGCACCCCGTGTCAGTGCACATTTCCAGGAATGTCCCAGTTTTTTAGAACAGTGTGGCTGGAGAAGATCCTATTTCTCATCACTCGCATATACAGTCCTCAAAACTAAACTGAGAAGAGGGGTTTGGGGGGTTGGGTTTTTTTCTAACCAGGTTTCTTTATTATTATTGTTTTTCCTTTCTTTTTCAAATAGGATTTTTAAGTGTTGTTTTGGTTAAGTGCAGTGTAGCCAAGAACAGAGTTTCATCCAGTTTTGACTATAATAATATTACAGCTTTATAGCTAGACACAGAATGGTTCTTATTTTTCTCTGGAGGTTAATTTCAGCAAGAGCAATTTATGGTTGAAATAAAGCCAGTGGAATTACATTTTCTCATGTAAAATCATACATCTTCTAACAGCTTTAATAGACTATGGTATGCAATTACTGCACTGTATCTCTAAATGTGTAGATGATCTATCCCAATCTTTGTTGCTTTAATAACAAAAGCATCACTCTACCTGCGTAATCCTTTGTTTGCCTGATGAGATGGGTACCTGATATCAGGACATAATATGCAATAAAAAGGACATAGATTTTTCAATTTCAAAAGAAGTTGCTGTTCACTTTTTGATGCTGCTAACATAGAAAATATTATTAAGCCTGCCTCATCAAAATAATATTAGTATTAGATGTTAGGCTGTATATAATCACTGAGGAACATCAAATCCCAGCCCAGCCCTGCACAATTATTCCCATTTTGCAGGTAAGGCAGAAAGATCGTTAGTGCCTGGGATGGGACCAGCCTGGAGACTGCAGCACTGGTCCTGGAGCTGAGGTGTGTTGGTTTCCTCTCCTCCAGGCTGGCCATGAGACCATGCTCACCCTGAGCAAAGCAGACAGACACAGAGTGGCTCAAAGGGCAGACCATGCACAGTAATTATCAGGATGCTTCATTCAAACTCAAGACTGGTCTGAGGTTAGGAATGAAAAACAGATGTAACATCTGCCCAAAATAAATGTATTATTAAGACTTTATTACCTTACTGCTAGGACCCAGCAGGCAATACTTTAGACTTTGCTTTGAGGCAAATCTAAATAAACAGTGCCATACCCCAGAGTACGCTTGCATTCAGTCCACAGTCAAAACGCAAGAGCAGCCAAGGCAGAGAATACAGATGTGGTACAACATGAGAAAAAGGAGCACAAAACTGGCCAGGCTCAACTCACCACCCATCCAAACCAGCACAACCACCATGTTAACATAAAGTTCAGCTCCAGAGAGTCTCACCACAACACACGTGGGATTGCTGCTCTGGGAGGGAAATTGAGTCTGCAGAGTGTGATGACAAGTGCTGGAGCTTCAATGGTTCTCTGGATTTATCACCTCTGATCCTGCAATAGGTGTACAAGGATCTTAAGAAGCAAAGACTTCAGTTTCATATGCTATCAGGAAAATAAATGAGTGGTGACAACGGTATCATTTGAGCATGGCTCTTTATAGATAATTGAGAAAAAGCTTCCTATTTCTAAAACAGCAAATGTAGCAATACTCAATTATTTCTTCTTCTGCCAGGCAAAAATACACTCCCTGGTATCGGAATATATTCCATTTAATCAGCAAATTAAACCTACCTCATATTTCTGTAATATATTACCTAGACATAGTGAGGGAGCATTGACCAAGAAAGCATTTCTGCTTGGGGAACACTTGTGCAACACCAGGACATTTCTTGCAAATTATCTGTGAGCCATGTATCATAAGAGATTGAAATTACATGAAGAAAGCAAAAAAATAGCTCAAGGTTTTGCATAAAAGGGAATCATAAGTGTCCTACTTCCATGGCTGTCCTACTTGTGTAGCCTGTTTTTGTCAGCTGCCTGGGGCTGGAGGCTGCTGGGGGGCCCTTTGGATATGAAGTTCTCCAGGAAGATGCTCTTGCCATCCCAGCCTGCTTTCCACAGCCCATGTTGGATACCCTTCTAACCCAGATTTTCCCCCCACCTCACTGCCTCGGGTCACAAACATATCTCTCTGGGAGCTGGGACTCAGCAGCAGGAAGCAAAGTCCTCTCCTGGCCCATGACACCACTGAGAAGAGGCACCTCCAAGCACAGCTTCCCTTGACATAATTGTTCTGTGCACAATGCCCATTCAATAGCAGCTGTATTCAGAGACTTCTGGAGGTGTTTGAGCTAAATATTTCCCCTTTCAGACAAATAACCCTAACTAATGTCCCAACACATACCTAAGAACAGCACAGCAGTGCCATAAACTTGTTATCCAAGTTGTGCCTCAGTGCCCTCACCTGAAGAGAAACCTCATGCCCTGTTGCTGAGGGCATTGGGCAAAGAAACCTGGAAAGCCAAACCGATGCCTTTTCAAGAACACGCGTGCCAGCATACACCAAAGGTCTCTTTCACTTCTGCGTCAGCACAAAAGAAGTCTCCTACACAAGGTTAAAACCACAGCCCACAGCCTAATGACTAGTGCAGAAATGGAAAACACACAGTGAAATTGGAAAATTATGCAGTGCTGGTATTCTAGCAAAGTAAGTCTCTACACGCACCACAACCTTCTTATGGGAAACAAGATGTCAATTAAAATAAAAAGAATCTGAAAATGCAATATAAAACTCTTGATTCATCCTGCTCCCTTCCAAGTCTACAGCAAAATTCCCATTGACTTCACAACTTCTAGGGATAGAAAAGTTTCCTACAGTCTTTTGGCCAGGCTAAGAATGGTCACATGCAATACGAATTAATATTTAAATACTTGGTGATTATACCAAGTTTATCAGCAAAAAAGCAGTTTTCCAGGCAGGTTGTCATGATTTTTCATTAATAAGATCTGTCCATGGTTTAACACCACCACGCAGCGTCTTTCTCACTCCTTGGTTCCCAGTAGGGTAAGGAGAAGGGGGAGAAAAGGAGAAGAAAAAACATCATGGGCTGAGATAAAGACATTTTAATAGAGCAGTAACTGAATAAGAGAAAAAAATAATAATGGTAAAATAATATACAAAATAACATGATACAGCACAAGCCATTCTCATCACCCGAGGATGATGAGCCCATCCTGAGCAGTGATTTCCGATTCCTGCTCCCCCAGGCAATCCCCATTTATATACTGACCATAAGCTCTATGGTATAGAACATTCCTTTGGGCACCTTGCACTGTTTATGCTCCCTCTCAGCTTCTATGGGAAGCTGAAAAAACTCCTTGATTTAATATTAGCATTACTTAGCAACAACTAAAACAATATGCATTACCAACACTATTCTCATACTAAATCCCAAACACAGCAGCTACTAGGAAGAAAATTAACCCTATCCGAGCTGAAACAAGGACAACACTTTTTCATTGTAGTTTTTAACAACAAAGAATGGAAATGGAAAAGCTTATCTACGTGTGGGAAAAGGTTATCTACGTGTCGTACACATATTTTGAGTAATTCTGATTTTTCTCCAAGCCCGCTGCGTGCAAAGGGAATAGCCCCGAGTAAAGGACTTCCAGCCTCCGCAAGTGTCCAGATCTGCCCCGCAACATCCTCACTCAGGCTCAGAGACCGGCAGCGACCCCCGCAGCAGGAGCTCCGGGGCACCCCCCACCGTCCCGCGCCGTGGCGCCGGGATTCCCGGTCCCCGCGGGCACTCCCCCCCGTCCTCGCTTTTCTCGGGATGAGTGATGGCTGCCCCCCGGCCCGGCCCCGCAACTGCCAGGCCGCTGGAAAAGAAAGGAGAAGAGGGGGAACTCCCGCTTCTGCCGCCCCATAAAAGCCGGCGCCGTCCCGCCGTCCCCGGCACCTCTCCCTCGGCAGCGGGATGAAGCAGCGCGGAGGCAGCGCGGGCAGCGGCGGGCAGGCAGCGCCCCGCAGCGCCGCGGGACGGGTCTGCAGGCAGCGATCCGGGCCCTGGGCGCTGCTGCCCGTTCTCTGTCTGGCGCTGACCCTGCTGCCACCCGCCCGGGCCCTGCCGCCGCCCCCCCGCTACCACCTCGCCGAGGGACTGAGCCGCTCCCGGGAGATGCTGGAGGCCGCCAACGCCTCCCTCAACCGGCTGAAGGTCTGCGAGGGGCTCGGTGGGCAACGGGACGGGGTGGGGAGTTGGGTTGGTGAGGGGACATGGGGCAGGCAGTGATGGGACAGTGATGGTACCCAGGAGGGTGGTGGTGGGTTGAGAATACCTAGCCAGGTAGTGATGGTACCTCCAGTCAGGAGGTGATGGAATTGAAAAGGTACCCAGGAGAGGTGGTAATGGGTTGATGAGGGTACCCAGGAGGGTGAATGCTCTCTGTAGACTCTCTTTTAGACTTTATACCTGATCTTTGCTTTCGTGCCTCCCATGACCAGCTCTGTAGGATGGGGATTTGCTCATGGTCTTCCTCAACCCTTATTCACTGACCCCCACAGAAACACATATGCCGTTAGCGGCACCAGTAGCACAGCAGCAGTTGATTTGAGCACTCTGCTGAACACACCTTCTCTAAGGTGTCTGCCAAGCTGGCTCAGGAAATATCTGGTGCTGTTGTGTTCACATGCTGTTGCTGGTGTCATTGGTCTGGTGCTGTAGTGTCTTTCTGCTCTAAAGCTCCCCATCAGTAGTGCCAAGGGGATTCTTTTTTTTGGGGGGGGCGGAGGGGGCTAAAATTCCCTGCTATTGTTGCAAGCTTCATCTCAGAGAAGTGCAAAAACCTCTCCCACTAAATAGGAACATTGTGCCACGCTTGCAGTGGGTCAGGTAGCACTGTTAACTGTCTATGTGGATGGTATTAGTTATTTTTCACTTTCTAAGAGATACTTTACATTTTAAACTATAGCACCATAAAGTTCTCAATAGATTTGATGTTTGAGATAGAATAATTTAACGTAATGGAGCCAGTGCAATTCACAACAACTGATAGAACAAATATGTGCAAAGCCTGAGTTTATTCCCATTAAACACCACTGCCACATGCATTGCAGTCTTAGTCTCTTTTCTAGCTTTTGTGTTTAACCATAGTCCTCACACAGCCTCATTCCTAGAATTCAGCTAAGCACAGGCAGCCGTGACACATCACTAATAATTGTATTTACATATATACATATATGCATGGATATATATATTTATATTACCATAAAGCTGAGTCAATGATCCTTTTTTATGCCCTTTTCAACTCAGGAGCTCAACACCCTGGGATTTGAATGTATCCTTGAAGAGGTTGATCTGGAAGATATCACTAAGAATCAAATCAACACGATAAAAGCATGTACATCTGAGGACCCAGGGGTAAAAATATATATATATCAAGTTTCAGCATCATGTTTGCATGGAACATATTACACATATAAAATTCACACTTCCACAAAATCACCGTGTCTCATTTCTTCTTTAATTTGCAGACTGGAAACTGTCCGGTACTGGAAAGATCTACTTTTGATACGGTAAATTGCAAGTTTCCCTTTCTTTTGCCTGTTGTACATTGAAAGCATGTAACAACAGATTCCTGCAATTCCTAATAATTCTGACTTTTGCAGAGTAAGTGCCTGCAGGGCATCTATGAGGATCTGAATGCCTACAGGGCAGAGCTGAAGGACTTCAATGATCAAAAGGTGCTGGCAGCTATTGATGAAATGATGAAAGTAAGTATTTTAGTCTCCTTCCTTCCTACTATTTCTGTCTTAAACCAGATTTTAATCCAGTTTGCTCCATTCTGTAGTCAGTCGAATAGTGACCTTTCTTTAATCTGATAAGTTTAAAAAAATTACCTGTTAATGTTTTTTCTAGTAGGGATTTGATTCTTCTGAATTGTGTGTCACACTTCCTATTTTTACCTTGTTGATATGGTCAACGCACCAGGATTCAGATGTATGGCTCCTTAGCAGCTTTCCTTCTTTCTTTCTCACTGCTCCACTCTTGCAAAGAGATGGGGTACAGGATTTTCTGCCAGTTCCTCAGAACTCAAAATCAGAATAAAAGAGAGAGTAAAAGGGACATAGCTCTATTTATCTTCCAAATACTGAAAGATAATACAACTTGTACACTGACTCTGACATAGGGTGTACTGAACTTTGAGAAATATTGCTAGTGAGTAGAGGGAATAGGTGCTAAAAGTTTGATTGTTTGTTTAACAAAAGCTAAGTAGCAAAAAAGCTAATTGCCTTTGTATTGACACAGCATCTCACAAGAGCTTGGAGATTCTGCCCATGGGCAGATGAGATTATTCTAAGGGGTCACTAGACAAAGCTGGCTGTAGGTTTATTGTTTAAAAAGTAGAAAGAGCCTTTGCACATGAATGGACATTTTTATCTTGAGGAAAGCACATCTGGCTAACTACTAAATATTAATTATTATTAATCTATTAAATATATAATTTTTTAAGTTTGTCATTTATAAGAACACAGTCTTATTTATAGGTCCTTTCATTTATCGCTCAGGGGGTGAAAAAGCTAAAAGGTTTTTCTTTTAGCCACTCTTCTGGTGATGTTTTATAATGCCCTTACCTCTTCCCAGACCCTGAAGACCAGCAGCAGCAGCATTGTGCCGCAGCCCTCAACAGGCGCAGGGATGACCTCCTTCAAGGCGCGGATGAGGCTCTGCAGCATCCTTCACGCCTTCCAAATCCGCACGGTGACCATCAACAGGGTGATGAACTACCTGAACTCCCCAGAGAGCTCGCTGTGAGCACCCAGCCCTCTAGCACTTTGGGTATAAATTTGACCTGAGGATGTTCTGGAGAAAAAAAAATAGAGTCAATACTTTGAGCGGTGGTTTGCGGCTTTTAAGGAATCTAGTGCATAATCATAAAATCATAGGATCATTCAGGTTGGAAGAGATGCTTAGGATCATTGAGTCCAACCATCAGCCCTACTCTACAAAGTTCTCTCCTACACCATATCCCCCAACAACACATCTAAACGACTCTTAAACACATTCAGGGATGACAAATCACAGCTTCTTCTTTTAGTGAGTCATTGTCAGTTCCTTTTAAGCTATCATGCTAAATTTCTAGGTTTCTAGAAAATAAGCTACATTGAAGTACAAAAATGTTCTCAAATCACCACTCAGCTGTAATTTCTTTTGTATTTATTCAGCTGTCATTTTCTGACATTGAAACATATTTATGATAATCAACTTATTTATGATGATATTCCTTATTTATTCTATTTATTGCCTGATAAAATTAAAGTTTGCATAAAAATTGTGGTGAGGTTGTTTTTTTTCCCTGGAGATATAACATGAATATTTTTAGAATACTTTGAATTACTGGACTGTAAAGGTGTGACGTTTAGCACTGGTATCATATTTTAAAATCCTGTTCCCTTCTTACTTACATCAGGTGTGTTCCTGGTGGCTTTTCTCTCAGACTGAGCACTCAAAGCAACCCACTGGGTTTCAGCCTCATTTACAGTGGTTTTCCAGAGGGTCATAGTTTCCGGGATGAAATCCTGGTCCCACCAAAATCAATGGCTAGATTGTTTTCTTCAGGGAGGCAAGGATTTATGCCAACCTTTGGAAGCTGGGGGGGTTGCCGGGTGATTGTCTTCCCAATTCTCGACAGCAATGCATAAGCCAGCTCAGACAAAGGCACCCATCCCGTCTTCATCAGGTCTACCCTTACCCACGTAGTGATCTTAGCCATATCCCATGCTGCCTCCAGTGCCCCTTATTGCCAGCACCTTGCTCTCTCTCCTTGCTTGGTTTCTCCAAGCTCTGCCCTCCCACCTCTTTGGGAATGCCCAAGCATCCCTGTTTGATGCTGAAGGGTTAGTAGGACCCACCCCGCCAGTGCCCATCTCAGATGCAAAGGGGACCATTGTCATCTTCATCCTCTTGCCTCTTTCCCAAGCACTGGCATTACCTGCACACCACAGAATTACAGAATGATATGGGATTGCCAGGGACCTCTAGAGATCATCAGGTCCAACCCCCCCTGACAGAGCAGGTCCTCCTAGAGCAGGTTGCACCGGAACTTGGTCAGGCAGGTTTTGAACGTCTCCAGAGACCGAGACTCCACCACCTCTCTGGGCAGCCTGTGCCAATGCTCTGACACCCTCAAAGTGACGAAGTTCCTCCTCACGTTTAGATGAAACTTCCCCTGTTCCAGGTTGTGCTCTTTACTGAAAAAAGACAGGCCCCTTCCTCTTGACACCCACCCTTTAAGTATTTATAATGTGTTGACCCCCCCTGAGTCTTCTCTTCTTCAGACTAAAAAGACCCAAGTCCCTCAACCTTTCCTCCTAAGAGAGATGCTCCAGGCCTCTAATCATCTTTGTGTCCTCTGCTGCCCCCCAGCAGTTCCCCGTCCTTCCTGAACTGGGGAGCCCAGAACTGGACACAGTGCTCCAGATGGGGCCTCACCAGGGCAGAGTAGAGGGGCAGAATGACCTCCCTCCACCTGCTGGTCACACTCTTCCTGATGCACCCCAAAATGCCATTGACCTTCTTGGCCACAAGAGCACATTGCTGCCTCATGGTCATCCTGTTGTCCACCAGGACTCCCAGGTCTTTTTTCCTCAGAGCCGCTCTCCAGCAGGTCAGCCCCAACCTGTTCTGGTGCAGGGCTTTATTCCTCCCCAGGTGCAGGACCCTACACTTGCCCTTGTTGAATTTCATCAAGTTCCTCTCTGCCCAGCTCTCCAGCCTGTCCAGGTCTCGCTGCAAGGACACACCAGCCCTTAATGTGTAATCTTGTAAATTCTATGATCTTATAAACACTATAATGCAATTTCATAAACATTATAATCTTACATAAATTCCCACTTGAACTAGAGCCATGGTCCCTGCTCCCACAGACCAGCCACAACAGGGACCAAGTAAGGTAAGAAAAACCTCATTCTTCGGTGCTGTGGTACAACTGGAATGTTTGAATTCCTTCTATTTTCAAGAACTAGCCAAAGCCAAACTGAAGACCACAGAAATACAATATACATTTTTTTCTAAAAAGGCTTCTTTATTTTGACTTAGAGAACCTGAAGACCGTATAAGCTCTTTTGACCATCTGCTATGCTATCCGGTTACCCTCATTATTACAATTAAGCATCTTATTTCAAGCTTAGATTTACTGATTTCTGCTTCTGACCAGAGGGTCCTATTAGAACTATCTTTTTTATTGGGTATCTTAAAGGTTCTCCAGATGGCAATTTTCCCCCAACTTGTCCCAAAGAGACAAGGACAGCTCTGCCTGGGGCCGGAGAGCCCTTCATGAGCCTCCCTGCCTCCCACAGCATTTTTCCCCCCTAAAAGATCCCTTGCCAGAAGAGCCCACAAGGTCCTGGGCACCAACACAGCCCTTTTCCTCAGCCACCCCTGGGGATGTACGTAGCAGCAAAGCAGTGACAGTTGCAGATGGCCCACAACACACAGCAACCTTGCAATATTTCATCCAGTAGTTAAAAGAAAAATTGAAAAGATCAAAAATCATACATAAATAGTGTAAATGTTTCCTTTTTAATCCTTATTTTTTAAAAGTATGCTTACCCTTTCGTAAGCATACACAGAGGAAGATGATCAAAAGAATCCCAGGTCTTTAAAAGCAAGACAATCTCCTGTATCGGGTCGGTGCTCTCTTCTACAAATAACACTATTTCCAAATCTTTTCCAATTCTGCCGTACAGGCACTGCCAAGAGAATAACAGCCTTCGCATAGATTTTGGCTTCTCCCATTTTTGTTTAAGCACTCAATTCTATTCAAGTTAAAATTAATCAAGTAAAAAAGAAAAAGTATAAAAAAGTTTATATACAGTACAAAAAAAATTATACAGCACAAAAAATTATCTCATAAAAACTGAGACAGACTACACAGAAAAGAGTGAACAAGAAAATCCCAGGGAAAATTCAAAGCTGCCTGGAGTTAATAGTGGTGCTCCCATGAAAACAGAACCACAGCTTAACAAGGACTGAATGTACATGAGTATATACAGTAATTACGTATATACACAGTGATTACACAAAGGAATTTATCTGAAAGTTTACGATTATTCTTCCCTGATCTTGAGCATCTGAGAGGAATACAACGTATCTCATGATTTTGACAGGTCAATATTTTTTTTTAAGGGGATGAAAGTTTCCACATAACTTTTCTCCCTGTCTTTCCCTGATGTAAATAAAAAGGTTTCCAGATAATGATCATATACCTGAACAAGGTAAGCTTTTTTTTTTTTTTTTGTGTTCATGCCTTTTAGGATTGGCTCAGATGAGATATAGCTGGGTGGTAGCGCTGGGTTTCCACCGCTGTGATGCTGGGATCCATGGTGTCAGGAACTGCTCCTGAAAGCCTTACGTGTGCTTAATAGCTGCACCAAAGTTCATTCACATTTCTTGCGAAGATCCTGCCTACACAGTCTGCTGAGCAGAGATGCCTTGCATCTTCCTTCCCAAACCTCAGTGAGAATTCCAGGGAAGCTGCCGGAGAAGCTTCGCTCCCACCACACTCCTATCTCCTGCTTTACCCGCTCAGCATTGCTCCGAGAAACCTGAGGAAAGGAACATGCACAAACACACAGGGGTTACGTGATCTCCACAACTTACTGCAATATTCATGTTGAAAAATAAATGTATTGAAAACCAATGATACAGCATGAGGCAATGGCAAAGAGAGGTTTGTGAGGGTCAGATGAGCAAGGGAGCAGGAGCAGCCAGGTTTTTTTTTTAGAGAGTATTAAGAAAGAACAAAGTTTTGCCTGTATCAGAAAAAAACCACAACCAACCAACTAAACATATTTCGTTTTTGAGAAAGGTTCCCCTTGGGTGGCTGAGTTCTCAGCTCACTAAACAACAAGGTGATCCGAACATAAGGAATCCCCCAGAAATCAGTGGGAGCACCCATGGGCAGTAAGGAAATACATACACGTGCAGGTCAGCAGGACTGAACCGTTAAGTCATAGAATCATAGAATGACAGAATGGTTAGAGTTGGAAGGGACCTTAAAGATCATCTCATTCCAACCCCCCTGCCCTGGGCAGGGACACCTCCCACTAGAGCAGGTTGCTCAAAGCCCCATCCAGCCTGGCCTTGAACACCTCCAGGGATGGGGTGTTTACAGCCGTCAGTGGAAGACGTTAATTAACCATTCCTAAGATACTTAAGAGTAAAGATCCAAATATGTCTTCTTTGGACTCCCTGAGAAAATCAAGAACAGGTTTGGGTATCTAATGCTGACTGGTTTGGCCATGACAGCCAGCTCACGCATTCAGCACTCTCAATACAGTCAGAGCAACAAAAATATTCATTTTATGTCACTTTCTGAAGGGAAGTATAAAAAATGGCACATGAAAGAAAGTTATTATTAATACAAGAAGGGAGACAATTTTGACCTGTGCAGTAAAACGTGTACTAGCTACTTGGTAAACTCTCTGATGTGATTTCTTAAAATACATCTGAAACACACTGATGCAATTTAAATATAATGGGAAGGTGATACCTTGTAGGGCTTGCAGTATCTCATAGGATGCTTTTTCCTGGAGACTTCTGTACAAAGCTTCTGCAGTTCCATTAGTTTTTTCTCTGTCTCTCCACTTGCTTAACATCAGAAATTTTTGCATATTAACTTCTTCCTCCGTTGCTTGAATCTGCTCAATGTCCTTCATTTCCATCTGAAGACACTCAATGGCAATTTCTCTCCACTGCTTACCAAACAACTTTGCGATCACCATCAGCTGTTGATCAGTTAAGTTTTTTGTTTCATCTGAAAATACATAAAACAAAAAATCAGATTTGCCATTGCTCTTGTCATTAAACTGATGCCATTAGCTTTGCACGTGGCTGGGGACATACGATGAAGGCGATCTTATTATTCAGATTATCCAGCAAGGTGAGAACCAAGTGCTGGAAGAGTACCTGAAGGACTAAGAAGCCTGGCCCATGAAGATGACATCCAACTGCATACTGGTTGCTGTAAAGGGAGTTTTGTCCCATTTGTTTAGCAGCTAGTTATCCAGCTGAAGAACTTCCTTGGTACATCAGGTTACTAACCACCCAGAGATTTTAAGATGTATAATGTTAAGCACTCGTTACCTCCCAGCAAGTTCAGATGTCTGTTGTTGTTGAAACCTACAGCTGCTCCAGAAAAGTGATTTTGTTTTTCCTTTAATTACAACGGTTCAGAAGCCTAAGCCCATGCTGTTAGACAGACTGAGCTGCTTTCCTTCTTCCTGTCACCAATTAAACACAAAACTGAGGTTTTGAGAGATGGAAGCTCTCCCTCTGGTGGCTGCATGGCTAATTTTACTGATTTTTGTTTTCATTATTTATTGAACTACCATTATTTCTTCTGTATTTTTTCCAAGTAACTATTAGTAAATTAGTAGTTTTTGGGTGGGAGCTCCCAGACACAAGACGTTTCCAACCATCAGGACATCCCATGTCAACAATCAATGGAAATGGAAGCTGATTTTATTTTTTTTTCACCAGAAAAATTCAGCCTGTTATGGCTCAGGATACATCCCAAACTAAAGTCTGAGACATGTACTGGAAAATTCTTTCAAAACCAGCCAGTCTTAGAAGACAATATCATTTTAGCTGACCTTTCAAATAAAATTTCCTGGCTGCTTCTCCCCATTTATTTACCAAATGAATGAAAGTGTACCAAAACATACAAATGTAGGTACAAATTCTGTATCTACAAAAGCAGCACTTTCCCCTCCTATATCCCCTCTCATGCTCTTTAAGAAAGTGAGCTCAGGTTCAATTCACAGGACGTAAAGAGACAACCACCATCACAAAACAACCCAAACCTGTTATTTTAAATGACACAGAAGTGCCCTACCTGCAGTATTGCCAGTCTTTTGCTTTTTGCTGCAGAGCTCATCTCCTTCCAAAATGCCAAGTGATGTTTTCCGCTTTTTAACACCTAAGATGCAAGCAAGAGGTGATGTTACTTCTCACATATCACTTGAGCTCCAACAGCAAGCGAGGTACACAGAAAAGAAGCAACCCCGACTCTGCTTCAAATTGACTTACCAACTGTGCTGCTTTTCTGCTCATTTTTGTTCTGATTATAATGGATCCAATCACCTGGCAAACAGTTTTCAGAGGAAACGAAAGGTGAGGTGAGAATTCCCATTGCCATGCCCTACATCCAACAGTTCTCAGACACAAATCCAAGCCACTGGGTGGATTCACAGAATCTTCATGGTTGGAAGGGACCTTTGAGGTCATGGAGTCCAACCATAAACAAACAAACAAACAGACCCCAAAACAAATAAACATACATACACACACCCCCCAAACAAATACACAGACCCAAAAAAAACCAAACAAAAAACCCAAACAAACAAAAACACCCACACCCCAGAAAAACCCACAACAACCTGACAATCTCAGGCACTAGAGCATGCCCTGAAGTGCCACATCTACATGTTTCTTAAATATCTCCAGGGATGGTGACTCCATAACCTCCCTGGGCAGGCTGTTCCAGTGCCTGACCACCCTCTCAGGAAAGTAATTCTTCCTAATATCTAATCTAAACCTCCCCTGCTGCCACTTCATACCGTTTCCTCTGGTCCTGTCATTATTCACTTGGGAGAAGAGGCCAACATGCACCTCTCTACACCCTCCTTTCAGGTAGTTGTAATGAGGATTAGAGCTGTTGAGCTAAGATTTTATATAATGAGATGATTTTTCCCTTTTTATCCAACGTGCTACAGCACGCCACCTATAATCCGCAACAATTATTCCCAACTAAAGCAGAGCATCCCCCACACGGCCCACAGCATCAATGCTTTCACCCGTTTGCTCATCAGGGATGCTGCAGGTTACTGCAACGCCCACTGTAGGACCTCCTGGAGCTCTTCTCTTTGTGTTTTATCACCGCCAGCTTCAAACCTCACCATTTTAACAGCAGGAATTTTAGTGTATCCAAAGGCTGAATTATAGCCCAACTCTTGCATCTTTTCAGCAGGAACAAACCAGAGCTGGAATAACAAAGACTCACTCTCTCGCAGCTTTGCTTTCCATACGGTCGCATCAGACTCCAGCTCAACCAAAGACAAGGTGAAGTCATCAGGTTTCTCCAAATACACTTCAATGTAACTTTTTAGTTTCAAGAGAGATCCATCAACAAATTCAATTTCCTGGGCAATGTAAAGATGTTAAAAAAAAAAGATTTATCCAAAACATAAATTAAAGAGGGGGGATTTGGCTGTTGTCACAGATCTGAGCCCAACTCCAATCTCTCCAGGGTTTTGCTGGTAACTTTAGCCCCAGGATTTCATCCCAAAATGTTAGGGTTCTATGAGGCAAAGGCTTTTTGCAGCAATGGCAAAAGAATGTGAAAAACGCCCTTGATACTAGTGCAGGAAAAGTCATTCTGTACATTTCTAATGAAGCTGCAATGCACGACATGAGGGTTGCATAAGGGACTTACCTCTGGAGTTATTTCAGCTTCTGGCTCACAAACTAATCTATACCTCTTTCCTTTCTGTAGTAATTTTTGGCATACAGGGGGCTTGTCAATTTTAATGAATTTCTTATTTGAATGTTTTACGGCTCTTGAGATATCCTAAAATTTAAAAATACGATTTAAAGGTTACTCGCTTCAGTAAAGAAATTAACATTTAAAATCTGTGCTAATGTGGTTCCTTGGGCTTTGCTCTGGACCCAACTCTATGTAGTGTCCATGACCTATTCCACAGGGCAAACTTTACAGAAAGCTGTGTACTAAACACCATCCTCAAAAAACATCAAATAAACTTCTTCAACTATTGTGCTACACGGGTGAAATTAGTCAGAAGATGTCTGCAACCCTAATAAAAGGAAGGTTATTCATTGCTGTCCTTTCTTAGTGTTTGCCTGTGTATGGTGGCAGGGAACGGATGATAAGACAAGAAGCCCTTTCAGGTATAAATCATGAGCTCTGTGGATTTTGGTGGCAAATGGGTTTCTGATGTATTTCTTTTCTCTCACAGCTCGTGAGTGAGCACCTGGGTGGGTACAACTGCTTAAGTATCATATCCTAACTTGGCAGACCATTTCAGTATGAAAGTCTCATTACATGTATGTGTATATATGTATATATATGTATATTATTATTGCACACAAACACTGCAGTGAGAGAAGAGCATCTCTTCACTATCCCCCATCATCCATGTAACAACCTCATAACCATCCCTGCTAGTGTTTCTACGACATGCCACCCTGCACCCCTGATGTGAGCCATACCTTTATAAAGGAGTCATTGTTCGTAGCCACATAGACCCGAAAGGATAAAGAGGGATGCTGGTCGACAGCTTTGTAGAGGATGACAGCGCCATGGTACTGCACCGGCTCCTGGCTCTGGATGAGCGGTCCCACCGGCGAGAGCGAGCTCACCAGCCACTTCACATGCGAGGCCGAGTAGTCGGCGGAGGGCTCGATGGCTGCACCCTCGCCTTTGATGTGCAAAACCTTGAAGGCCATGTTAGCACCATGATCTGCAGGGACATGGGGACATCTCAGCATCTCCTGTGCCAGGCAGCCAGCAGCATCCCGTGCCCGCTGGGCCAGTGGCTGGCACTCACCACTGAGGCAAAGGGAGTGGGGAAACTGGATGGAGGTGAGAGCACGGGATGAGTCGCAGTGCACATCGAAGAGGGGGCCGCCCACAATCCAAGGCTTTTCCACAAGGCTGGCATATTTGCTCCACGATAAGAGGGAATATGTGATTTTGACGGCCTCCGTCACCTCAAAAATCAAGCCCGTGAGGCTACACTGGTAAGTTCCCTCTGCGTCCAGCTGCACCCTGCCATGGGCAAGAGTGACCTAGTTAGTTTAGTTTCCACTGACTAGTAAATATTATAAAAGTGTGGTTTGCAAGGGATAACAGAGAAACTCCCTTCCCAGCAAGCACAGAGCATTTTATCTGAATAGCACAGAAGCCACAACAATTTTTTTCTCCAGTCTCTATGTTTAAACCATCACTGGAGTGTTAAAAACTGTCCAGTTGGACCCAGCCAGTGCATGCAAAATAACTGTAGCGAATGTTTTGCATAACATTTCCTGCAAATGAAGCAGCTGCTTTTCCACGAAGGGCTCAGCTCAGCTCCCATCGACATCGGAGCCAACATCATACACTGACCACATCCACAGCACACGCAGACAACACCAACGTCACACACTCATGACAACTTCCAAGCCAGAGAGAGGGAACACAAGACTGGAGTCCAACAAAAAAGGCAAGGTCAGTGCAAATGGGGAGGATGAGCATTCCTGTGAAACAGGGCAAGACATCTCATGTGTGTCCAGAATCAAAAAGCACATAAAAATGTGCCTAATGTTAATTACTGCAGCAAGATGAGGCAGGCAGGAAGCTGTCTTAAGAGCTTTCTTGGACCAGGATCTGGAGTCAGATTGGGAAGCTGCTCTAAATTGTTTATTTTTAAGGATTTGGGGGCATCTGTTATAACTCCAAATGTATTTGTGCAGCAAATTAGGCTTTTTCCCACTTATATTTAAGAAAGAAGTAACTTGATGAGAACAATATAAATATATACCCATTCTATAAAAAAGAAAAAACCTACATGTGTTGTCCTCCAGCAAGTCTCCTGGGGGTCACTTGTTCCTTCTGGTCCTGTATAGATAAAAGAAAGACACGTATTTAAAAAGGTGATGAGAGTGCAGAATTACAGTTCACAGATTATTTTATGCAAAATATGTGGGTTTTGGTTTTTTTTTTTAAATAAACATACATTTACATTTCTGCAGTGCTCACAGGGTGGCAGACAGTTCACTCCTAGTGAGAAAACAGGAAAATCAGCTCATTAAAAGCAAAGTAATTAAGCACTCGGGGAAACAAAAAAAAAAATCCCAATCCTCAAGAGATGGGTTACTACCTGACTCATTGCAGTGCGGTAGCGGTTCCTTCTCCTCCTGTTCTTCATCTACAAAAAAAAGGAGTTTGCAGCAAATACCTCAGCCTCCAGCAGGTTTCTGCTCTCATACTCAGCAAGGACAAACCCACTAGTTCAATTTGCTTACATCAAAAAAATACCCAAGGAGACTGTTCCTAAGTCCTTGCACACACACTTGCACACCTGCATGTGCAGGCTTTGCGTGGGGATGAAGTTGGTCATCAGAATGCAACATCTGTCATATCTCACAACTTGCCCAAACTACTGGAAATTTTCACAGGGGTTAAAAAAAGATTCATCCCCGAGATGAGTTTTATTGTGCCAAGTACAAAGTTCAACCACTGGGCATGGAAACGCATCGGCGCTTTCTAGTGAGCAGGTAAGCACACTAGAGAGGTGTATTTGTCTCTAAAATGATTTAAAACTGCCTGAATCCTCGTTACTGAGCCCAACATCACAGAAAGTCAGCAAAGTTGACCCATTGGGCAAAAGCATAGCCTGAACGGTGGATTTTGCAGAAGCCCCGTGGCAGAGCTATTGTGACAAGGTGTTGTGACTGGCTGGCTGCTAGGGTGCAAAGACATGAGTGCTGCTTGCTCCTCCTCCCCATCCCACCCACACCCCTCCCAGCCAGCAGGGACTCCATCCGGGCTGTCCCAAAATCACCCTGGGAGATCACCACCCCTCTCCTCCTGGGCCTGCAGATGTGGGAGAAGGCAGAAAATGCACTTCTGCAGCAAACAGCCTGGAAAGCATCAGGCAAACACCCGCCAGCACCTTGGCTCCCTGCCTGCAGCGATGCTATTTCAGTCCCTGAGCTGTTGCAGGGCTGCAGTGACCCGGGGCCACCCTCATTTCCCTGCTGCCTACAGCCCTGCACGCTGGGCTCCATGTGCAAAGAGAGGGATGGGACGGCACAAGTACCCCATGCACCCCTTCCTCCCTCCCCGGGTGTGCTCTCTAGCAAGCGGTTTTAGTGCAAGGCATGGAGGTGGCAGCTGGGCCAGCACTAAAGCACCCTCTTGCCATCTCGTCTCACTCCCCTCCTGCATCACTTATCAGGGTTGGCTTGCTCGAGGATGCTTGCAAGGCGGATATAAGGAACAAAATAAAAGCACACTCACCCGACCTTCTTCCATCTGACTCCTCCGCATCTGATGAGAAAAAGCTTTGTAATTATTAAACTAAAGATTATCAATCTTGCACAAAACCAGAATAAAGTGCTGGTGGTGTAACCCGTGTAAGTGCAAACCCACAGGCTTTTCATCAACAGAAATGCTTCCTTTAATTCTTTTCCTGTCCATCCTGTTTTGCCACTTTTGCTGCCAACTTTTCGGCAGATTTATAGCCTCTTGGTGTTTGGACAACTACTGTGGTGTAAAAACATCTGCCTGTATTGTGTTTACAAGGCTAAGGCAGCATTAGCTGCTGCTCCTCTATTATTGCTCTGCTCAAAACTGAGCAGCCAGGAAATCATTTGCTTACAAAAATATCATTCTGCTTTTCAGCATGCAATCACCGAATTGACAGTCTTATACAAAAACCCTGAGACTATTCCCATGAAAAGCAGTTGGTTGAAACTGCACGCATATTTTCAAAAGGGAGAAGATACATGAAACCACGAAGCGATGCTCACCTGACTCCTCTTCTGAGCTACTGCTAGAGCTGTTCTCGTAACTGTCCTCTCCTTAACAAAGTGACACCCCGTTAGTGACAGGAAGAACCAAGTAAAACAATGCCACAGGTAAGTAAAAAGATACATCTAGAAGTTTAAATTCATCAGACTGGTCAGCAAGGTAGAAAACGTAACAGAGCGGAAAAAATACTGAGGCAGAGAGGAGAATCAGAGCATCAAACCCCAGGGGTCACCCAGGCCCTTCTGAAAAGTATGTGTGATGTTTAAGATGCTTAATTTTAACATTTCATACAAGCTGGGACTATTTTGGACCTTCACCCATAGCACATCCCAGTACACCCAGTTAAAATATGGTTTTCTGTGACATGCACGTGAGGTGGGAGAAGCATCAGTGGGAGCTGGTGGGTCCCACCAGGGACGTGACTCATGGGGATGCGCCAAATGTGGCTTTAATAAATTATTCTGTCAAATCTAAGTTGAAAAGAAACCAACACTGCAAAGCAAGTAGCTTAAGGAGTTGCAGCAGTGTCTACCCTGTGGTTTTATCATGGTGCGGGTATATGGGGGATGCGAGGTCAGCCATGCCATCCCACACGTGGGGAAAGCCATCAGCCAAGGGTGTGCTCACCCACTGGGTGCTCCTCAGCCGAGCCCTCTCCCTCCGCACTGCTGGCCATCACCTCTGCAAGAGAAAAGCAGGCAGGGGATATAAGCTTGAAAGAAATGTAACTTTTCCTAGTGTTTTTGTACTATTCAGGTCAGAAGAAGGGAATAAATAGCAAAGGAATAATAATTTTAAAAATCAGTGTAAATAAAAAATAAAAACTCTTATCCATCAAACTAGGGCATTACACTGCATTTTTTAAAGCCAGCAGTTATTAAATTGTCATTTCCATTCCAAAGGATGGATATTTCTCATAACAAACCCATTTGACACACTGCATTTCACAAAGTTACCATACCTTTTTCATCTGAAGAGAGAGACTCTGCTCCGCTGGAAGACAAAATGGGAAATACATGAGCAGACCGGTCAGACCTTTAGTGCACCTCCACACCAGCCTCCACACCTCCCTGCCTGCTGGCATCGCTCCCTGCCTTTGGCCGGGGAATCAGAGTCTCTAAGGTTACTTAGGATGGGAGGCTGGTGATTAAAAATTAATTTTCTCTTAACTTCACCCACAGCCCTGGCTCTCGCCCTTGCCGTGCCAGGGATGCCTGGCTGTTCTGCACATGTTTCCCATCGGTGCGAGCCTTCAGCCCTGGCCCCTTTTGCAGAGCTCCCAGTGTTCATGTGCCAGGCACCCGTTGGTTTTGGTAGGAATCCAACCAATCTTCTTCCACAAGGCGCGAAGCTCAGATAAACACGGTGGCTCAGACGTGGCAGACAACTCCAACAGACCCCATCACCCATCTGTGGCAAATCCAGACCAACCTCCAGTCTCCACTCACTCTCATAAAGGGGAAATGTGCTAGTTTTATCATTTATGCATAAAGATCAGGTCTGGAAACCTTTTCGTGAAGCTCCACAACATCCGCCCTGTGGCCCCACTGAATAGCCACCATAAAAGCTGCTGCCCTGGGCGCGGTTGCCATAAACCAGCAGGTGACATCCAGCTCTCCTTCGCTTTGGTGGCATGAGCAACTATCGCAGCCCCTCCGCCCTTGTCAGCAGCCAGATGGAAGAGCAGCCATACACCACGTGGGCAGGGAAAAATCAAACATTCCCTCACTCTTTGGAGGTAGGTGGGGAATTTCAGTGCCACCCTGGCGACATCAAGGGATGCTGGCGATGATGAAGCCAAGCAGTGGCAGTTGCTCTTCAGCAGCTCAGCTCAGGACGCTGATTTTGATGTTCCCAGGCTGCCACTATGCACCCTCAGCCTGTCTGCTCCAGGCCCCAGCTCTTGAGCAGCAGAAGGGTGCCACTGGGGTGGATGGGCATCACCATGGGGACACAGTTACAGCTGCTGCCACACTGGGATGGCTCAAACACAACATAATAATAATTTAAAAAAAAATAGATGGTAATGACAGAGGCAGGAAAATAAATCCCCTAACATACAGCTGAGGCACTAGGCAAAGCAATGCAAGCAAGGGGAAAGCCTGGGCAAAGCGTGGCAGGTTGGGTGACCGTGTGGGGATGCTCCTACGCAGCCTGGAGCTGGAAGAGTTTATCTGCCAAGGGCAGGGAAAACGCTGCTGCAGCCAGTGAGGCACGCAGGAGAAACTGGGCAAGGGTTTCACCACCGGCACGAATGAGAAATTACACAACGGGGTTTGTGCTTCCAAACTGTATCTTAAAAATAAGTAAATAATGACATAGTATCTGCAAGATTTGGATGAAGCCTGGAAATACCCCAGAGACGGCATTCAAGCCAAGTGCTGTTTGTGCAACCCTTCCACCAAGTGCTGACTTGCTAAATAAGGTTCACCTACCCCTCACAGCTGCATCTCCCTCCTCCTCGGCTAAAAAACACGGTCCGGAGAAAAGCAGGGAGAAAAAACAACCGCAGCCCTATTCAGCGTGAGAAATTATTGCCCACGAGTAATTACAATAAGGGGGGAAAGGCATTGCCCGCTTCACCCCTCTGCCCTGCTGGGCTGTGGTGGTGTTTCCCAGCCCCCGCTGAAGCAAAACAAAAGCGGGGCGACTTCAGCCAGAGAGAGAAAAGGAAAAGATAAACAACTCCCTTTCTCAACGGCCCCAGCTGCCGCCAGTTGGGGCAATCCCCGGGCTGCAGCCGGAGCAGCGGGGCCGGGCGGAGCAGAGGGGACCCCGACGGTGCGGGGGGGGAAGCAGGCAAGGG